>APFE030569502.1:7863-33168 GCA_000404065.3 Pinus taeda
GCATATCACGATATTTGATCCCTCTCGGGGCTTAGTAGATCCAGAGTAAAGATGGATTTATGCTGGTTTAATTCCCCCATTTAAATAGGCTACATAATAATTGATTTTTATTTTATTTTTTATTTCAATCAAATTAAAATGTTTAACATACATTAAATTACAACATCCATTTCTTGATCCACCAAGCCCCCAGAGGATCAAATATTTTTTCACTCTATGCTAGTTTACATATCACGATATTTGATCCCTCTCGGGACTTAGTAAATCCAGAGTAAAGATGGATCTATGCTGGTTTAATTCCCCCATTTAAATAGGCTACATTCCACATATTTTTTCATTCTATGCTAGTTTGCATATCACAATATTTGATCCCTCTCGGGACTTAGTAGATCCAGAGTAAACATGGATCTATGTTGGTTTAATTCCCCCATTTAAATAGGCTACATTCCACGTGAATAACATGGCTCAATACCATGTGCCATTTTTATTTTTATTAATACTAATATTAGGGTTAATAATGTTTTCTAGCCCATGGTATTTGGCCCATAGTATTTTGCCCATAGGTTTCACCTAAATATAACACATTTTTTGAGTGTTCGTAAATACAAGGTGACTTATGGAGTAAATATAAAAAAATGTTTTATTTGTTTACCATACCTCTCGTTTATTTATATTTTTATTAATTTACCATACCTCTTTTACAAATATGGTATTTGGCCCATAGGATTCACTTAAACAAAACCTCTTTTTTGAGCCTTCATAAATAGAAGAGGGTTATTGTGACTAAATTATAAAAAGAGGTTTTATTTATTTTACCATACGTCTAGTTTATTTATATTTTTATTTATTTACCATACCTTTTTGAGTAAGTATAAAAAGGGTTTTATTATTTACCATACCTCCACTTTTATTTTATATTTTTATTTTTGTTTTACACCCTTGCATGTATATAAAGTGACTTATGGAGTAAATATAAAAAATGTTTTATTTATTTACCATACCTCTCATTTATTTATATTTTTATTATTTACCATACCTCTTTTATAAATATGGTATTTGGCCCATAGGATTCACTTAATAAAACCTATTCTTGGAAATTAGGGTGAATAGAAGGTTGTAACTCCTAATTTCAAGGGCTAAATTTACCTTTTTTATCCTCTCCCTTAAAATAAGGTGGGTTATTTGAGGTGATTTATAGAAATGTACTATGATACAAAATATTTTCCCACTAAAAATTTAAAACCCCTTAATTTCGCCAAAGGGCAAACATTCGCCCCTAAAATTTTCCATGCTTGCCAGTTGAATCTTGCTCTTGTCTGAATCAATACTCTGCACTCTGCAACATCAATTTGTCTAATCCAATTGTCCAGCTTTTCTACATTCAACTCTCCATCATATATTGGTAAATAAAATTTAACATCTAATTTAATCAAAGATGTCTTCTTTTTAAGTTCAGAGCTATTAGGAGGTGTAAGAAAGATTTATTCTTTCCCTTTGCCTTTTGAGTGGTCATGGAGGAGAGACTCTTCTTCTCCTTTATCCTGTTTGGAGCCTAATGAATCTTCATCATTATGTTTTCTAATGTCCTTATACATTTCCTCTACCATGGACCTTATAGTTAGGAAACTATCTATAAATTTAGGGTCTGGCCCCGCAAAACCTTCCTCCGACATTGTCTTCTGAGGATAGACTCTCCCAATTTCAGGATTAGTTTCGACCAACTCTCCTTCTCCTAATTTGAGCCTTGATCTAGTTAGAATTCAATAGCTAAATCCATAACAAGCTTGTCTAACCTTAATAGCCTAAAGCTCTGATACCACTTGATCTAAAAATCACTTGTGAGTGATCTCAGTTAATTAATTAATGAAGGTATTACAGACTCATGTGCTGGTGTGTGCCTATCTTATCTTAGGCAACAGATCAATAAGATTGCAAAATACATAGACACTAGAAAACAGTGAGAGAAAACACAGCAAGAAAATGCAAAACACAACAATTTAATAAGGAGTTCACCCAATCCTCCTGGTCTAGGTCTTCAGTCCAACTTTCAGTGGTGGCCTTCTTTATTGTGTCTTTAAGCAGAGATTTTACAATGAGGAGCTCAATTTGAGTCTCCTAAAATAGATGATGCTTAGTAGGGTGGTACTTGGATTCCCCAAGCCACTAGAGTTCACAAACTCCCCCTTACTAAGTCTCAACCTTAACCAGTCTTAATGGGATGAGTCCAACTTGGTACTTAGTTCCGAACATATATCCTCTCAGGGATTGCTTGAACCTCTAAAGCCTGGTTCTATCTACTTGATGTTGCCTTAGCTCTGTAGGTCAGATCGGTTCTCTATTCTCTGTTACTTGCTTCACTCTCTATTCTGTCTCTCTGTTTCATTGTCTCCTTCTTCTCTGTTTTTATTCTTTGTCTATTCATGGCTTAAAGCCAATCTATCTCATGATTGTTTGCTTCCTCTTCCATCTCTTCGAATCGCCTACTGTTGTTCACTTGGAATTCCCTGCCTCTGCGTCATTGCCATTGTTTAACATCTCACAGGGTGGTGGCCACTTATCCCTTCATGAACTGAGCGCCAGCTCTTCCTCAAACGGTTCGGTATTTCAGTTAATCTGTGAAATGATTCATCTGCCAGCTCAACGGTCAAATCGGACGTCAAACCTTTATATGCCACAGCTTAACTCTCCCTCCGAATCCAATTTCCGATCAGGCGCAATCTTCACCGTTAGATCTAGGGCCTTCAGATCCTACGGTTATCATTCTTATCGCACGGTTGACTTGTTCGAATGTTAGCTTGCGATGGGAGTGGTTTTCTCTCTCATCCGTCAGGCACGCATCATTCAATGTATGGAATCGCTCATTCCCCTACCAAAGCCACTTACTGCCCGAAATGCCTTCAATATTCTGTCAGTTTTGGAGTGCGAGACCGGCCTTCAGTTTTAACACTTTTCCCATGGTTTCTTGGCTTCCCTTGTGATCGAGTGCTCGGGACTTTTCTCGCACATCAAAAACAACCTCCGTTTTCTGATCTGAGCTTCCTAACTACCATTTGTTTGCGCCAGCATAGTCCCCATGGGCCAACGGTCAACGCGCTTTGACCGAAGCTCCTCTTTGCTCTATGCTAGCTATAAATTACCATTATCTAGAGGTTATTCTTAATAGCTCATTTCTCACAAGTTTTTTAAGTCTGTCATGATTTGATACAGTCATAGAACTTTGACAATTTTAATGGATCCAATTCGGATCACCGTTGTAGCGACTACAACCACCCTCCAAAATTTTTCCTTAGCTTTGTTTTGGAGTCTCCCTATTGACCATCCTCATCAACATGTCTTGCACTATCAAGCACATCAGCTTCAGCTGTTTCATAAAGTCTTGTCAGCCTGTGCATGCAATTTTTTTCCACCCCCTTCACAAGCTGCTTTTCGGCCTTAGTGTCAGTTGCTGGTTGAGAAGCTCCATTTGGGAATTGTGTAATTATGAAGGGGAACTAGCCTTCCCTCCAAAATTTGTGCAAACCTAGCTGGGCTCCAGAATTGCGCAATTCTTCCTGACAGTCTTGCTCTCAAAAATTGCACAATTCATCCCAGGATAGCTGTTCAGCCTAGAAATTGCGCAATTATGGGCAACAGTCACCTATTGCTCCCAGAAATTGTGCAGTCCCTCTAGGAAAACCATCTTTGCTCAGTCGAGAAACTGTGCAGATTTTCATCCCAGGCTCGTAGACCGATGCATGTGCCTTCAGGTTGATCGGTTCTCTCTGGGACCAAGCAAAACTGATTTACATGCATGGACTACTTCTCCCAAGGTAGCATTCAAAGGCATCCCTTGATTCAGTGATCTATTTTTGGCAGTTGGAGGTTGCATTCAAGGATCCTTTTAGAAACCTCCCGCCAAGTGTCTCTTTTCCTAGATTTGTGGCATGTGTGTCACAACCTCGATTTTATCAAAAATCATCAACGAGACATTGCAAATCTCATTCCTCACATCGAACTTGCAACTCTGACATCCCACATTGCATCTAGGAGTCGTTGACACATTCAGCTCAACTTTTTTGGTGTAAGCCTGCTTTTCATATCTTACATTGGGTTTCTATCACTTTTTGTGTTTCGCTTTGTGTGAGTGATGTCTGTTTGATTTTAGTGAGCTCTTACTGTCATTTTGATGTATGTTATCTTGTATAAGCATTGTTTCAGTTTTCGTGCGCATCTCATTGTTGTCGCATGCATGACACTGTTTTTGCACAGACAGTCGCCATTGCGGCGACTCACTTCATACACATGCATGCTTTCCCATTTTTTGAATCTTGCACTTTTTGTTTGCATGTATGATCATTCACTCTTGTTTGCACTCATCTCACCATGCATTCAGACTTCTCATGTTTTCAGTCACCAGTCAGCTAGTCTAGGCTGCCTTGGCCCAAACCATGCCTTGCCCGGCTAGCACTGCACATTTTTGGAAGTGAAGGCTCTGCCTTCTCTCCATAAATTACACAAGTTTGGACCAAAACTAACCTCTAGACTTGCATTGTGCAATTCTTGGAGGCAGTGTCCCACTGGCCCCAAAAACTATGCAATGTGGTTTATTGGTTGCATGTCACCACTGACTGAAGTTGTGCATTGCACAGTTTCAGTCCTCTGCAGGCCAGGCTAGACTGTGCATTACGTAGTTCAAGTAGTTAGTCAGCCTCTTGATAGCCAGGACTATGCCTTATCCAGTTTTGGTAGTCAGTCTCCTAACCTCCCGTTGGAAATCATGCAACCTTCATGATTAGTCACACTGGTACATTGCAAGTCAATTCTCAAGTTTGTTTTGGTTTTAGACTGACAGATTGCTTTCCATGAGTGTTTTTATGTCTCCAAGCATCACAAGTGTTCGTCTCTCTCTCAGCAACACAAGTACAATGGCCTTCAGGAGAGCAAAGTCAAAGGACATTGTTGAGAGAACAACGGGGTTGCAGCCAAGCAAGTGTCTATGCGCTTGCCTACCCATGAATACATTAAGTTGGTTCGACAAGGAAATTAAGATACGATCATAGCAACATCACAACAAGAAGCACCATCAGCAACAACAGAAGGCAGCACATCTACATGCGACGAGTGCAAGAGGAAGGTTTTTTACAATAGAGAGGCGAAGCAAAGCTGCAAGTTTAGAGTAGATCCATTCATGACGAAAGAAACTTTGGAGATTGAGGCTACGAGTTGATGGTGTGACAAGATGAAGATCGTGAAAATGCAAAGAGAGGAACAGAGAAGGAGTTGCATGTGCTGAAGTAGAAACTCAAGGAAGAACATGAGCTGCACAAACGAGAAAATGAGTCGCAGCAGGAACATGTACAGTTGGGGGCGAAACATGCACATACAGATGAAATTGTGCCCATACAAGCTATAGATCCATCCCAGTAGCTGGCATGGAGCAGACAAGGTGAGAAACGTTGTAGATCGCATGCAAGGGAATTCAACAACATGCATGTCATTGTGCACACACATGAGATCCCACACATTTGGCACACTCACTGAGTCGAAGACAAGAAGAAATTCTGACTAGAGTTGAACGTGTATTTTGACAAGTTGATGCACATGGGCACCAGCACATCCTTAGAGATCAGCACAGACACTATGCATCAACATGTTGTTGGTATGGTCACACCCAATATGACCATGCACATGCTATCAGACGAGTTGGACAGAGGAGCCATATCAGTGTACCTGAATGCAATGAAGGCAAGAGTTCGCTTCACCAAGATGTCACCATTGAGAACACAGACACCGTCATGGATGGCCAATCTTGGCATCAACTCACTACCTTTGACCATCACAAGGATGTCAAAGAGTTGGTCTCACCACAATGATCTGAGTGTCAGTGATGTCTTGCTCAAGCCATTTTGTCTCACATGGGCACATGTGCATTGTAATGTATTGTCTTGTCAAGTGGAAGTTCAATTGTCGATAGTTGGATGTAAGAGTCATAAATTATATGAAGATTTATGAGGGTAGATGAACAGTCCAAAGGGGAATGTCAAGGGCGACCCCACCCTTTTCTATAAATGTCCCTCATAACTCATTGTAAAGGCTTTTGGTCAGCCAAGCTTCTAATAGGAGTATCCTAGAGAAAGCTTGGACAGTATTATAACAAGCCTTGGCTTCTCTACTACGCAGAGCTAGTAATGATTTGAGAATTCCATTGTTGCTTTGGATGTTTAGCTAAGCTACAAGTGTACTTCAGCACAAGAGCATCCCAAGGAGTGAAGTTCATCCCTCTCTTCGGTGGACTTCTAGTGCCACCCTAGGAGGGCTTTCTTTTCCATTGGAGACAGAGAGAAGATCACCCAACAGTGGAGAATGCTACCTTGGCTAGCAAGGATGCAGTTTGAAAGCAACTAGGGACAGAGTGGGAGAGGCTGTGTTTGGTGGAGCAGGGGAGTCAGGGAATTCAGTTGGGAAGGTTGTTGGAGGTATTCACATCGAGTTTCCACTTAGGAGAGGAGAGATTACAATAGGAATTCTAGTCAAAGACCCAGGTTGAGCTGCTGATTAAAGGGCCTGCGTCATCCTCACTCAGGACTACGCAATCACTAGTGGGGGGCACTTGGAAGGAGGGTTAACAGGAGGATTGGGGAGTTGGGTTGGGGGGAAATTGTTAGGAGTCAGATTTGGGGAGGTTTCCTAACTTTGTGATAGCAAGCTACAATAGTTCCAGTTACAGGCAGTGAGTTACAACATTGGACGAGGGCCAATCCCCAAAGGGTCGAGTTTGGAGGGTCAAAAATAGAGCAGACCCTTTCTGGGTTTTTGACAAGGATCACAACCCTAAATTTACAAAAAAATTCGACAATTCTGAGGTGCTGAGTCAGTAAGCAGTGTAGAAAAACTAGGCCAATCCCAAGGGGTCGATTTTGGTAGATCAAAACTAGTGAAAACCCTTTCTAGGATTTTCTAGGTTTTTGGAGAGGAGCACATCCCAAAAGTTGCAGAAATATCTAGGTTGTTTTGAGGAGGAAAATTAGATCTTGAATTTATCTAGCATTGTAGTTTTGAGGGGACAATGCAGTTTTCTAGGAGTAGCAAATTCGCAGCAACTAGGCACTTTGTATTGATCACCTGAGGCTTTTAGCTTGCCTTATGCAAGCTCAGGTGCACCTCATCCAACTTTTATTGTACTCCAGTTTATTTATTAATGAAAAATAAGTCGATTTGAGTGTTGATGAGAAATTTCTATTCTTTCCTTATTGAAATCAAATTTTATTATGAATATTATTACTTGCCCTTATTGTCACTGCAAATCTTCCATTAAAAATATTACAAAAATCTTAAAATCTTCTATATTAACACTTTCTTTCTTATAAAATAAACTCATAATTTTAAAAAAAATCAATACAAATTATAAAAAAATTAATTCTTCCTAAATTAATTCTTCCGAAAATCACTCAGAGACATCAAAATACATCAACTCAAATAACTCTTTTGTTTTGTCACCCTCTTACTTTCGAGAGACATCCCACAATACATCAACTCAAATAACTCTTTTAACTCTTTCGTTTTGTCAGCCTCTTACTTTACCAACACATGCCACAAGCAATTCGAAAGAATTCTTCGAATCTAAATATAACGCTCTTAGTCCACAAAACTAATAGGCCATTTTGAATATGATATTGATGATGCATAACATCATACATAAAATCAACAATTTGATTTTTATTATTATTTCTTAAATTTTACCTAATTATTATCCCTAACTTGAATAACATCATGCATGATGTTCTGAACTCTACATTGTCGCTCATTATCCATAACTTAATACAAAGTTACAAACCAAACCCCTTTAACGAAACCTTGTAACTTTCACCAATTTACAACTTCCATTTAAAAAAGATCTTATCAGACTAGCCTTCACGAGCTCTTTGGAGAGAATTTTTTCCAATAAATTTTGACCTACTGAACAACACTGACAGCTCTATGGATTCACTCAGGAAGGACACGCTTGAATCGGTAATTCACAACGAAACATCAGTGTGAAGGGCTGTAAAGAGAGATATTTAACCTCTGGCCGACGTTTCTGAGCATAGAAGTAAATAAAAGAAAATAAATCAATTACGAGAAAACTATAAAGAGAAGTCTCTGCAAAAGGCTTTTGTACAGAGAAATTTTTAACCATTGGCGCACCCTTCTGAACGTGGAAGTAAATGAAAGAAAATAAATTAATTAGGAGAAAACTATGAAGAGATTTGTCAGGCCTTTGTATAGTAAGATATTTAACCTTTGTGCACGTTTCTGAACAGAGCAGTGAATGAGAGAAAACAAATTAATTAGTAGAGAACTATGAAGAGATTTGTCCGCAAAATGCCCTTGTATAGTGAGATATTTAACGTCGGTGGACGTTTCTGAACAGGAAAACTATGAAGAGATTTGTTCATAGTTTTGTCCACAAAAGGCCTTTATAAAATTTTCACTCGGAGTATAAATAATGATCTAATTTTGGTCAACCGATTTAAATGTTTTTTCAATCTAAACGCATGTGGGCCACCTAAAAACCTTGTTGTGCTGTTTGAGGGCATGTGTCATGTCTGCTCCAATGAGCAAACAAACCTTTTTAATAAATCTTTCCATGTTTGGGGACAATAGCTTTTATCTTTCCGATTAAAAAATCTATATTACTCAATATGCACAATCTCGTTGCACTTGAGGCTAATGAAGCTTACGAGATTAAATAGATGGCAGATTTTTGGAATATTCTGAATTCGATGCACATGATAATACCGATTTTTTAACTGTACCTATGTCTATTTGATTCCGAATATTTTGAAAATTTGCAATTGACTCAAAGATGGCCGAAGCCGACAACACAGCTTATACTCTTAATTGCTTTGTAGTAAAACGCGAATATGAGGAGAAAGTTTGCCTGACACTACCATGGATGTTTTGGTGTACAGCTCAATAGCATGCCCATATTAAATGCACCAGTAAACGGGTTATTCATATTTTGAAATATTTTTTTATATAATCTATTATAAACAATATTTGATAACATTTCGATAGAAACAGATCCAATTCTTTATATAGGTTTGTCATCTTCTTACATCGATTGTAGACCGTTCCCTGCTGGATAGATTATTTTGACTTATAGGCTTTGCTCGCAATATGTGGAGGAACATCACAGACATCGAATGCTGCTTGTGGTGGAGTTCCAGATTATCTGACAGGCAGCACGTGATTGCATGGAGATTCCCCTACCATCCCATACTTTATTCTTTTTAATTAATCACATGTCTCTCGGTGTCGCTAAACAAATCGACACTCCATATCTTAAAAAAAAATAGGAATCACAATAATTGCGTATATGAAACCCATGCGCGTTTTGACAAGGCTTCGCATGTATTCATATATCCATTGATCTTTATAATTCTCCCTTCCTTTCTGTTCTCATCTCCATCCATCCATCGATTTCAGGGGTTTCCCTGGCAGCCAATAGACTAGAATTACAAGAATGGCTCCATTCGCTCTTGTAAGGGCACTGCGAAAGAGCTATGCAAAGAGAGTCCACCCCTTTCTTAATGTTGCAGATGAAGATCAGAACTCCGTGGGAGCCCTCGAGTCTGCTGATCATTTAAGCAATCATTCCGCGCAAGGTTTCACTGCCTCTCTGGATGCCATTCTCTCCGCATATTCCAACATTCATTCTATCGCTAATTCCAATTCCAAGTGGGTTAACAACGCCCTGGAAGACATAGTGAAGATCCTTGATATGTGCAATGGCGTTAGCGATAACATTGCGGACGTGAAACAATACCAGATGTTGCTTCAGAGCGCTACTCACTCTGTGGATCGTGCAGGGATGGACATCAGCAAGATGAGTCAGGCCTCGCTTGTAAAAGCAACTAATATTTTGGCCGACTGCAGAGGTGCCATCACCAATGTAAATGCCAAATGCAATCCTTCTACTTCCAGATCGAGAGGAATGGTTCATATTGAAGAGGTTATAGCCTCCTCAAGTTATTTGGGCGTCAGTAGATCGGAGGATGCTTTATCAGAGGATATGCATAATCTCAATGAGTGTACCGCTTCCGTGCTTAAAACAGTTGCCAAGGCCCTGTTGGTCGAGATGCCGAGGCCATCTCTTCAGGGACGAGGTAATACCCGCATGCTCGCAGGGCGCAGTTCCTGCCTCCGCAGTTCGTTTGAAATGGTCAGGAATCTCAACAGCAGGCGTAAAACCTCCCGTTGCGTATTGCATGAATTGGAAAATGAAGATGTTTTAGTAAGGAAGTTGTATCGTATTTTATTGGCCGACAAGCAGAAGAAGGCGATCTATGAGCACGCAGAGATGAAAGAGTTAGTGGACGCACTGAAGAAATGCGTGGCAGATTTTGATGAAGGGATTGCTGCGCTGGACAGTAAAGTCAGGCAATTGTATAGCGCTCTCATTAAAAGTCAGGTGAAATTGTTGGACATTCTAACCTACTCTCCTTGATCGGTTGAACTCATTAAGCCACTATATGGAGGGTTTTGTGTTCTTCAAAAATTGCGGAGAGAGGATCTTCTGTCGGATTTTGTAATTATAGTTGAGCTGCTGTTGGTGCTTGGAAATGCTTAGGCACCAAGGAGTCGAGATGTAAAAATATTATAAATATAATTTCTCAAAAACTATTACAAATATAATTTCAATATTACAAACCTAATTTCTCTTTTGATTTATCTGCATCAAATGGTAAACAGACTAGTTATGTTTCTCTTATTCACTTCTGGTTACATCTGGGGCAGGCATGATATAATCCATTCAATTTTGTTTTTCATTAGTATTAGTTTGTCTTTGATCAAAAAATTATAATCTACATTAGGAATTCATTTTTTATTATTATTTAAATTTATTTATTTGTAAGGTGGTGCTTGGATCTATTATTAAGTATTATGGGGTTCTTTAGTAACCTCAATTTCTTATAGTTTACTATTTTTTTTGTCTTTTTTTATTTACATTTTTAATAAATTTAATTAAAAACAATTTTATATATTAATAAAAATAAAACACACACACATAGATATATGAAATAATATAAACAATATTAATCAATCATATTTCTTAATTTTTTGTGATGACATTGAATAATACAATATTTTATGGGTTGTTTTATTTTTCTAATGAAATCTTTGCTTTTGTTATTTTTTTTTGTTTAATTAAGTAGCTTTTGTTTTAATATCAATGCCCATATTTCTACTTCAAATTCATTTTAGGTTGTTTTTACACTTTTTTAAGATAGTTATGTTTCAATTCCATTTTTTTATTATGCTTCCTTTCAACAAGTTATATTATTTATTTACACTCTTCCTATTATATATGTCTATTTTTTTTACTATATCTATTAGGTTATATTGTTTTTGTTTAGCTCATTTACATGAAATGACTAATTTCATGGTGTTTACAACTGAATTGTCAAAAAGAATTATTTAAAAAAAAAAAAACTCTTATATGTAACAAAATGTCATAACACTTAATAAATAGTACACCTTGTTGTCCTTTGAGATAACCTAAGGTCAATTAGTTATGCCAAAGCATCTGTAATGTTTTGTTGTCTTGAGTGATTAGATGACCAGTGAACACAAATTTTTGATAAAATGAAATGTTCTTTAATTGCAAATGGTTAGTTTGATTTTAATGTGATGGAAAAGTAGAGTATGAAGAGGTATAATTGATTTTATATTCAAACTAAACATTTAACCATTTACAAGAAGAAATTAAGAAAATAGTGATTTCTTAATAAAAAAAATATAATTAAACTATTACAGAGATATAGTGTAATTTATGTTCAAAGAGGAATTTACAATAACAAATAGTTCTATAAATTAATCTCTTATACAACTTCACGGAGGATTCAAAATGAAACTGATATTCAATTAAATTTTAAATCGGATGATTGCAAAATAATTAATTTATATGAAGAAAACATAATGAAGAGACAAGATGGAATACACATCACTAAGAGAGAGACCATATGAGGCAAATCCATAATCTTTTATTATCTCAAACATGCTCCATCTTAGTACAAATCTGCTTGATAACTTGTTCAAGGATTCAACCCTCAATACTTTGATAGAATGAAGTATTTAAACAAAATTTACAAAAAGATTAGAATTAATGCCTCAGTGACACGATATTCTATTATTTACTTTGAACTAACATAAAATAAATAATGCGATCAAAAGGAATGAATCTGGTGAAGTGATCTCGACATTTGGCCCTGCTTTGGAGGAGAACAGTTGATGAGTGGCCACTACTCGAGTGTTGCACTGGTGAAGCTGACGTGTCTTTTTAATCCTAGTATTCACACAACTTATCTCATCGTTCTTCATCTAGAATAACAATATTTGTTACCTTGCGGTAAATCTCATCTACCTCAGTATACTGGGAAAAAGTGGGTTTTATTGCAAAAATGTGTTTATCTCATGTTGGATAAAACTTATGTTGCTGATAGCTTCATAAAAATCTCTCCCTGTCATAATACCTTTGATGCAGGAAGACTTAGTTGCATCTTTTGAAGTGTCTTGAAGCTTCTTCTTGTAATCTTCCCTGGTCATAAATTTGTCATTGATCACAAATAGAGAAGGTAGAGCTTTCTTGTTCAATGCATCTATTCTAGTGAAAACCTGTTAACTGCTACCTCCAGAGTGTGACATTTCTCTGTCAGCTGTACAACCAAGTTCTTCTTTGTTAGAATTTTCTTTACTTCCAAGATGGCTTCTATTATGTCATCTACTCCTAGATCATCCAACTCATATCTATTTTTGAAATTGACAAAGTTTATGTTGTTATTGGCTGTAGCAGACATTTCTCCCAATTCAGCATTGATAGTGGAAATGGTTTTCTTGGCTTTCTCCATAAATTCCTTCCACTCAAATATAATCTCAATACATGGCCAAATTTCATCTATTTATTCAATGATATTGTTCCATGTGATTTATTTAACATGGGCCAATGTGTAGCCAATAGAGGACTCAACTGCTAACTTCTTCCATACCTCTATTTGATTTTGAGTTCTCTATAGCTCTGCGCATGAAAAGTCTCATTATTTGTTTGATGATCTTGTAGCAGATTGACTTGAGCCTGTAATATTTTGATCTCTTCAGTCTAGAGAGACATGTTATGTACTACATTTGCCAACTGATCTATATCATCCCCTGTGTTTGTTGCAGAAGATGTGGTTGTAGGAATGGTTTTCATAGGGGGTGTTTCCAAAGAGACAACAGTCATTTTGGAAGCTTGCTCCTTTTCTTCAATCATCTTTGTATCCATTTCTTTCAACTGTGCACTCTCTCATGATGAGATTCATCATGTCTACCTTTTGTGTCTTTATTTCCTCAATATCCTTGGCCAGAGGATCTTCTATAGCTAGCAATTTCAATTGCTTCCTTAATGCTGCTCTGTCTAAATTCTTTTTCTTTATAAGCTCCTCTACAGCATTGATGTTTGCAAGGTCATAACCCACTTTGATCACCAATTCCTCCAGAGTTTTTATCCTGGTCTCTTTGGTAAGCGCAGAGACCTTTTCCATCTTCAGTTGTGATTGAACATTGGCTAATGTAACCTACAGTTTAGACAAACTCATAGTAGTGTTAGTGACAGTGGAAAAAATCATTTCCCCAGTCTGCTTTTGCATCTCCATTTGGTTAATGGGATGTATGTCTTTTACATAAAACTCAAATGTTGTCTTCTTGTAGTCTGATGCTGCCTTGGGCTAGGGAACTTGTGCCTGGAGGAATGCCATTTTCATTTGACGTTTCTCTGAATCAAAGGCTAACATCATCATGTTATGAGAACCGAACGTCTACTTCCAGAATGAATTGTAGGTGTTAATCTTCAAGGTGTCATTCCTTACTTTTATCTCCTTAAAAATGTCCATTAAACGTTTTTCTATCTCCCCTGTAAGAGATGTGTTGGTCTGCATTTGTTTCTGATCTTGTGAAGTCGTGGAGGTAGTGGGAGATAGTGTGGTCTTCTCACCCACTAATGAGGGAACAATTGGCTCATTAGTGGTGATAATATTCTCCTGCTCTGAATCCTTGTTGAGGCTTAGTTTGGAACTAAGCTTCGCCTTATTCCTATACATAATTTTGAATCCTTCACTAAAAATTTTAGTTCCTAAAAGGGACTCCTCTTCTCTGCTTCACTTAGTTGTTTTCTCCTGCGCGGTTGGAGTTTGTACTGTGGAGAATGATACCAACTACTCTTCTGCCTCTTTTGGGTGTTCTCAGCCCATTCTAGCTGGTTTTTATATTTCTCTATCTCTAGTCTGTCTATGTGAAAATAGGCAGTGGATTTGTTTTTCATTCTTAATGTAGAAATGACCCCTAGTGGATCATATGACCAAGTGAAATTAAGGTTGAATTTCATTTCTTTTAGTAGCTTATCGACTTCTTCCCCTACTGCCATGTTGTTGCAAATGAAAGACCTTATCTGTGTTTTAATTTTGAATTGGGACTTCTTCTTGGTAGCTACAAAGTGGATCTCATCCATATTAATCATTTGTCTTATTTACTCTAGAGAAAAAATCCTCATTGGGAGAAATTTAGGTAGCTTGTAAGGGGCAATATCACACCCAAATATTCTCAATTTTGTATAATTCTGATAGAGGTACTAATCCCTTGTCTGAACTTGGTCTGATAGCTGCAACACCTTTCTAATTTCCTCACTGATCCTCTGTTTTGTTCTGCTACTTAAGAGACTGATTGTTGGATGCACAAACATCTCTACAAACTGTTTGTATGTGTATTCCTTTTGTTCCTTCATCACCAGAGTAGTCCAAAAGATGATTGAATACTGGTTCCCTTCTACATCTAGCTTTCGTAAAGCAATTTTGATGTTATCTCCCTAAAAATATAAGAACAGATAGACTAACACAGAAGCATACTTGAACAAATCCTCAGTGTGGAATTTGATAAACTACTCATGAATTGAATCTGCAAGAAATTGGCTAAAGTTAAACATGATGGAGGGCTTAGAATCAACAGAGAAAATGGAAAAAAATCCTATGATGGCCTCATCTACCCATTGATCTGAGTAGTAGACAAGGAGGTAAGAGATGATTGTGATAATTTGCTTGGCTCTCTCAGAGAAAATAGAGGGATAGGGAGGATTTTTCTTTGGAAATGGGGCATCTTCTGTCAAGATAAGTTCAAGGGTTTTGGCCTTCCTCGAAAAGTCCAATTTCTGGTACAATTCAACAAGTGCTTCATAGGAAAGAGGGTGGCATTCTCTACTATAGGGGATTTCATCATCTGGTCTATGGCTTGAGGAGTGATAGTAAACATAATTTCTCCAGTGCAGGCAATGATGGTTCTTTGGCTTATTAAATGATCCAAAATGGATTTGGATAGACTTCTAAGTGTTCCTCATAGGGGGAAATGAAAGTCAGAGGATGTTCCTGAAAATAGCCCCATTGCAGAGATCATTTCATTCTGAATCTACTGCAACTTGAATGGGCTAAAATGGACTTCGGATGCAGAAGTTATCACAAAAATAAGTTGGCCTTTATCCTTTGAAAAAGAGGCAAAATCTTCAAAAAAATGGCAAAAAACCCTTATAAGGGGAAATCCCATTGGAGATGGTCCAAGAGGTGGACTTAAGCAGAGGCAGAAGAGACCCCAATTGTCGATCCCCGACATGTCAGGTCGGAGGCAAACATATGTAAATAATGTAAGGAAGGTACCCTGGACTGATGCGATATTGTGATCACCGATATCGGTGTCGACGGATCAGTGTTTGTGATCAGCGTAGTCAATAGACACCTCGAGCCTCAGAGAGCTCGAGAGCATTGTAAAAAGCCTATAAATGGCTGAAAGTTAGAAGTATCAAAGGTTCAACTTTTGGAGACTGTGGAGACTCTGCTCCTCTCAGCGTCTCATTTTCATTCTAGTAATACAAGCTTCTTTTGTTGTTATATGTTCAATCACCATCTTTTCCTCTAATCTAGGCTTATACTTGAATGATTTATTCATGTTTTCTTCTCTGTTGAATGCCAGATAACTGTCATCTTATCTCTATGTTTATAAATTAGATTTGTAAGCTTCATTTACTTTCTATAGATGGCCATTAATATGTGTTTTTGTATGTATCTACTGGTACAATCAAGTTTCTCCATCTATTCATTGAATCTATAAACTATTGAGCATTAGTGGTTGAAATCCTTGTCAAGGTGAGGGTGTTCATGCGTAATTTGAGTGAAAATAGAGTTTAAATAGTCATCTGACTTGATCCAAACCCCAATCCATTCTAATAGTTCAGAGAATGATATTGAATATTTATATGTTTCCAAGCATCTCCGAGCTACAACCTAGGAGAGCTTCATGGAGTGCTAACATGTCCTAAGGAAAGCCTTCAAGTATCTATAACTATGAAAAATTCCTTAAAACACCAAGATGACATCTCGAGGGTATCCTTGTCCTATACAAAAGGATGTTAGTGACTTTATAAGGTTTTGAGCATTAGATTTTGATACCAAGGACTATATATGGTTAAGGGTGGAAATCTAAGCCATAGTCAAGGAATAACGCTTCTATTCTTATAGATCCAAGCATGAGGCATCAAAAAACCACACTCAAACTGTGGAGGTTTTAGGCATTTTTCATGTCTCAAGGGTCATGAATGACACCTCAAACCACAAACCATCGTAGATGACCTCTTAAGGGAATATTTTAGTTTTTAATTAGTGATACAATTATTACTATGAAATTTTTAGCACTGGGCATGGTATTAGGTCCTTAGACATGACTAAGAGAGGAAACCAAACCCTTAGGTCTTAGAGGAAGCTTTTCGCAATTTGGGGTTAACAACATCATGTTGAAACACCACAAAGGAGCTTTCCATCGTTGTTCTAAAGGTGGGGATAGTTAGCATTTGATTTATGGAACATTAAGTATGTGGCTGTGTGTCGTAGATATGGTTAAAGGGAAAATCCTAAGAGCTACTCCCTCAAAGAAATTTCTAGGATTTTAGGGCCAATATTAGCACCTTGAACGACCAAAAATTTCCTCTATAGGGCATCCTTTGTCTCTAATTAGGTATATATGCATTATCAACATTTTTTAAAATTATCTATGGGTCTCAAGGTCCTACATATGGTTAGGGGAGGAAACATGAACCTTTGGCACTAAAGAAAGCTTATATCCATCTAGGGTTGGAAATATGCCTTGGAAAACCACACATGGTTTCCTGAGGGCATCTTGGACTATGGCTAGGGATGTAGGTACCATAAAATGGTTTTGAGTAATAAGTATGTTTACCAATGTCATAGAAATGGTATATGGAGGCCATGATTATCTCCTCAGGAAACCTTTGAAGCATCTGAGGCCATGGACAATGGCTTGAAGCACTACACATGATTTCTGAAGGGTTCCTTGGCCTCTAATAAAGGATGTTAGTTTCATCACAAGGTTTTCAACATTAAATCTAAATCTCAAGGCATTCATATACTTGACGGGGGTAAACCCAATCCTTAGCTAAAGTGAAAATCTTGTAGGCATCCAAGCCCAAATGTGATGGCTCAAACCACCATGATTGACCTCTCAAGGATATGTGTAGCTTCTATGGATTTTCGATGTAAATGCACAATTAGGGCCTCATCCATATGTAATTAGGTCATGATATGACCATTTTGTTTCATCTACTAGAGATTACCTAAGAAATGGAATCATCTTCTATTTTTAGTCCTTTTCCATGTATAATAAGTCTACTTTTAGTGGGCCTACGTAGGTAGTGACATGGTTATTTCCTCTCCATTATTGTGCATTATCTTATCTCTAAGGTCCCTAAATATTAATGTGCATTCGCTCTCTTATTTTAGGAGACTACATTATCCACAACCTTATCCATTAACCTACCAAGCTTATCCTTTGACTTTGATGTGTTTCTTGCTATATTTGGTTTGAGAGCTGCATGCAAGAATCATGACTTCAATTATAACTGATTTTTTAATCCAATTACATTTACTCAACTCTATTTCAGTTCCCTTTATATTTTAGGGTCTCCTACTTTAATTTTATGTTAATAGCTAATTAGGGAAAGTGTTTTTTTATTTGCCACTCTACATGCACTACAAAAAGCCAACCTAGTGCACATTGGTTTCTCTCAAGGAGGGTTAATTAAGTGTATTCATGTAAGAAATAATACACACAAGATTTTGTGAGTAATTCAAATTCATCTCTTTAGCTACTTAGACTTTTTTCAATGCAATTTCATTCTCTCTTCTTTATTGTTATGCAATTGCTAATGTAGTATTTTTATGCAAGAGATCTTGTGCTTATGCTTAAAATCCAACAAGGCCCAAAGGTCACCAATGACACCTCAAACCACTATAGATGGGCTCTTGAGTGGATCTTTGGACTATAAGTGGGTATATGGGTAAGATTAGGGAATGTGAACACTAAGCATAGGTATTTCTTCCTTGGACATGATTGAGAGATGAAACTAAGGACTTATGTCCTAAAAGAAGCTTATGGGCATCTATGGCCAATAATGATATTTTTAAACACTGAAGAAGAACTATTGAGGGTATCATTTGTCTGGATAGTCACCATTATTATGAGATTGTTTGTATTAAGTATGAATCTATGGACCCTAGATATAATTAGGGGGATCAAACTCAAGAATTAGCCCATCAAGGATTATTCTAGCTTCTAAGAACTCATGAGCCTTTTTTTCATGCTCATTTGTACAGATTGCATTGCCACCTTTTTGTCTATCAACTTTATGCAAGCCCCCATGATATAATGGTCAAATAATTTGTTGTAGCAACCATTTCAATGCAAAAGTAATTAGAAAATAATCTCAAAAGTTTGCATCCAATTTCATTCTTTGTGCTTTCTCCATCATGGTTCACTTCAAGTTCTAAGAAAAATCATTGTTCTCAAGATTATGTGGAATGGTCTTTTGTATGGCAATACTCTATAATTTGCAAAAAATCTTAAACTCTTCAGAATAATATTCACAACAATTAATACTTCTTAGATCCTTAACCTTCTTCCACATTACATTTCAACAAAGAAAAAAGTTCTTAAAGTATTCCATGTTGAAACTTTTCTTTAAACTTGTGATTTTCATATAAAAAATAAAATTAATAAATAAATAAATTTTTAATAAATAATAATAAAAATAATAAAACAAAAGCATCTATAATCTCATCAAAATCAAAATACCTCATTATTTGTGTTTCCCTCCTTTACTTTCTAAACACACATGCTACAAATAACTCAAAAGAATTCTTCAAATCCAAATAGCATCCCTTTAGTGCACAACTCTAATAAGCCATTTTGACCGTACTAATATTAATGATGCCACAACATCATGAATGATGTCTATAGTGCTATCAACAATTTGAATATTCTTGGTGCACGTTTCTGACCAGAGAAGTAAATGAAAGAAAATAAATTAATTACCGGAAAACCATGAAGAGATTTGTCTACAAAAGGCATTTATATGCTAAAATTTTCACTTGGAGTATAAATAATGATCTAGTTTTAGTCAACCAATTTAAATGTTTTTTCAATCTAAACGCATCTGGGCCACCTAAAAACCTTGTTGTGCTGTTTGAGGGCGTGTTTCATGTTTGCTCCAATGAGCGAACAAACCTTTTTAATAAATCTTCCTTGCTTGGGGACAATAGCTTTTAGCTTTTCAATTAAAAAAACTATATACTCAATATACGCAATGTCATTATATTTAAGGTTGATGAAGCCTACGACAACACAGCCTGTAATCTTAATTGCACACCAAAATTAGTAATATAAAACGCGAATACCAGGAGAAAGTTTGCCTGACACTACCATGGATGCGTCGGTGTACAGCCCAATAGCATGCCCATATCAAATGCTATTCAGCTAAACTGTGTTGAAATAATTTTAATATTTTCTATTATAAACAGTATTTGATAACGTTTTGATAGAAACAAATCAAATTCTTTATATAGATTTGTCATCTTCTTACATCAATTGTAGACAGTTCCCTGCCCGATACGCAGAGATCTTCTGAGTAAAGGGTTTTGCTCGCATGTGCTGGAGTTCCAGATCATCTTACAGGCAGCATATAATTGCTTGGAGATTACCCTGCCATCCCATACTTTATTCTTTTTAATTAGTCCATTTGTCTCATGGGGTCGCCAAAGAAGAGGAGACTCATACTAAAAAGACAGGAACCACAATATGTGCGTTTCGGGAAGGATCCATTGCGCTTTATTATCCATCCTCCCTTTCTCTTCTCATCTCCATTGATCCATCGATTTCACGGGTTTCACGGGCAGACAATAAACTAGAAATACAAGAATAGCTCCATTCATTCTTGTAAGGGCACTATGCAAGAGTCATGCAAAAAGGGTTCACTTGTCATGCCCCCAATTCTTTTTTTTCGTTAAATTGGCTGGGTGCGACACCGTTTAAGGTTAACTTACTTTATGAACTACGCCTTAACATTCATCATTATACATGAATAACATATTAATGTGGGCAATCCATTAATATCAAGACATTATAGAATAGCAGCAAGAACACTTCATATGCAATATAAATCTTTTATTATATGAGAGAGAATTTTTACAAATGACTGGGAGTATAACTCAACCGGCGTTACACCCGAGTCGAGCACCCACCCGTGCAAGACCGCACAGTGGTCTCACCACAAGCCAACAACAATATACAACACGAGTTTCCTTTGCCAAGATGGGCGGGCGCGCCCGTGCACGACCCTTGCCCTAAACACAACCCAAACTCGTCCACAAGACTTTGGTGGGTGGGGGCCTAAGAACACCCTCCACTCGCATCTTCAACCGTCCAATGTTATGTGGAGATCTTTGTGCAACCGTGCCCGGCAGGCGGGCGCATGACCTGCACCTCTACCGCAGCTACACCTCTTGTTCTTGCACCTTGTGCTAGAAATCGAAGTGCAAAGTGCAATGATCAAATGTGACTCCATCGCATACACTTATACGCTCATTTGGTGTGGAGGACGCGCCCTCAGCTGACCCTCCGTTTATCCTTCCAACCACGCGCCTATCAAAGAATATGTTGCCTTTGTGGGTCGGTCCGCCCATGGCATGGGACCACCCCTCAATTCATCCTCATGTTTGCCTTCATCCACGGTCGGCTTCATGGTGTGATGAGCTCCCCAACTCGCCTTATAAAATCGGAACCAACTCGTCCACATAATATTATGTCACACCCTTGGTCGCTCCTTCGCATTTCTTCATGACTTAGTCGCTTCACACGGTGGATGGAGGGCGCCCAGTTTCCTGCCAACTGCAGGGCGTTACATCCCCCCCCCACTCGAAATCATTGTCGCCCTCAACAATCCCGACTTTCAGTATCTTCCGTTCATACTTTGCAATCTTCTTCTTCCACTTCCAAAGCGAGTCCTCCGTTTCCTAGCTTTCCTGCTCCAATGCATTCTTCCATCTAACAAGATACTCTCATTTCATGTGGCAACCAATTCCTGTAGTTCTGTAGCTCAAAATCTTATCCAACTCGAGTCCTAGCTTGTCCACAATCCCGACTGGTCCTCTCGGTGGTTTAGCTCTCTCTTGATGATCAGCATCAAGTTTGCATATCTTCAACTGACTCATGTGAAAGACTAGATGCTTCATGTGCATATGGTGCGGAAGCTCCAAATTATAAGCAACTTCCCCCACTCTCTTTTTCACTTGGAATGGTCCCTTATACTTCCGTGTCAGTTTGCTCGCAGTCCCCTTGGCTGGCTGAAGCTACTCACCGATAATCCTGAGAAACACCATATCTCCCACACTGAACTATACATCCCATCTTCCTATATCTGCCCATTTCTTCATTCTCATTGTAGCGTCGTGCAAGTGCAATCGTGCCAACTCCAAGGTCTCATCCCAAGCCTTCATGAATTTCTTCGCATGAGGACTCCTCAAAAAACCTCTTGTCACTATGGTATACGGTGCCACTGGCATCTGCCCATTCACCAACTCAAATGGATTGTACTCCGTCACAGAACCCTTTTGAATATTGTAGCTGAAATGAGCAATATCCAAGAGTTTGGGCCAATTCTTCTGATTAGGCATCACATAATGTCTCAAGTAATCCTCCAGCAATGTGTTGATCCTCTTGGTCTGTCCATCTGTCTGCGGATGGTAACTCGAACTCATCAAAAACTCTATCCTGACTAACTTGAACAATGTGGTCCAAAATCTACTTGTAAAACACAGATCTCTATCTAACACGATGCTTAATGCCATCCCCTAATACTTCACTATGTTCTTAAAGAACAACTCCGCAATCCGCTCGGCTCCACAAGGCATCTTTGTTGGAACAAAGACAGCATACTTGGAAAAACGATCAACCACAACCATAATCCCATTATACCCCTGAACCTGTGGCAACTGAGAAATTATGTCCATCGAGACACTCATCCATGGCCTCTCAGGAATCGTTAAAGGCTGCAATAGTCCTCATTGTCTCTGATTATCCAATTTGTCCTGCTGACAAATGATGCACGTATGTACATACTCCTCTACATGCTCTCGCATCTTCTTCTCCCAAAAGAATCCTCTCTCCAACAATGCCAAAGAATGACACTTCCCTGGGTGGCCAGCCCACGGTGAGTCATGGCACTCCTTCAAAAGGTGCCTCCTGAGTCCAGATGACTTTGGAACATAGAGTCGGTTTCCAAAGAACAAGAACCTGTCCCATAGAAAGAACTTTCGTGTCTTCCCCTCCTTTATCTGTTTCACTATATTCTGTGCCAAAGTATCGGTCTCAACACTTTCCTTGAGCTTATTCTGCATCTCTTCTGACATTTGAATTTGACTCCTACTCATTTTTGCCCGGTCTTCTCCTTCCAATGTTGCAAGTTGTCCCTTCCTGCTAAGGGCATCTGCTACCGTATTGTGCCTTCCCAGTCTATACTCAATAGTCATGTGGAATTCTACTAAGAAGTCCTGCCAACGAGCTTGCTTTGCAGAAAGCTTCGGTTGTGATGCAAAATAACTTGTTGCAACATTGTCAGTCTTGACAACAAATGACTTCCCAATCAGGTAATGCCTCCACACATGAAGACAGTGAATGATTGCAGTCATCTCCATCTCATGAACCGGATACCTTCGTTCTCTATCCTGTAACTTCCGACTCTCGTACGGCACCGGATGCCCCTCTTGCATAAGATCCCCTCCTATGGAAAAATTTGAAGCATCTGTGTGTACCTCAAATGGTCTCTCGAAGTCAGGGAACCTCAGTATCGGTGGTGTAACCATCCTCTTCTTCAAGTCATCAAATGCCTTTTGACATTTATCCATCCAATTCCACCTCTTGTCTTTCTTCAATAGGTCTATCAGTGCCGATGTTACCTTGGAGTACCCCTCTACAAACTTCCGGCGGTAGTTGGTCATGCCCAAAAACACACTCATCTCATGGACATTCTTTGGTTCAATCCAGTCCTCGGTTGCCTTCACCCTACTCGGCTCCTTCCGTATGTACCCTTGACCAACAATATGCCCAAGGAATGGAATCTCGGTTTGAGCGAACACACACTTAGACTTCTTCAAGAACAACTTATTTGCCCTCAGTGCCTAGAACACCATCGTCAAGTGCTTCTTATGATCCTCCATGTTGTTACTGTACACTACTATATCATCCAAGTACACTACTACGAACGAATCCAAGTATGGTCGTAGGACATCATTCATCAAAGTGTAAAACATATCAGGAGCATTACACAACCCGAATGGCATAACAAGTAACTCAAAGCTACCATACCTTGTTACTATTGCGGTCTTCTTCTCGTCTCCTTTAGCTATCCGCACCTGATAATACCCATGCCTCAAGTCTAGCTTGGAAAACACTCAGGCTTTCACAAGCTTGTCAAAGCAATCAGCAGCCAATGGCAAAGGATACTTGTTCTTTACTGTCTGCTTGTTCAATGCACGGTAATCACAACACATCCATAGCTCATTTGAATCCTTCTTCTGCTAGAACAATACCAGCGCTCCATAAGGTAACCTTGAAGGTCTGATGAAACCTGCATCAGCTAACTCCTTTAGCTATCATTTCAATTCTTCCAACTCAGGCCCTGACAACCGATAAGGTGCTTTAGCTGGGGGTTGCTTTCTTGGCTCAAGCTTAATGCTATGGTTCACTGCACGCCTTGGTGGAAGTTTCTTCGGTAGCTCATTAGGCATCAAATCCACATATTTGGCCAGTACCTCAGAAATCTCGGCTGGAACAGGCATCCCCACTCCATCACCTTCGACTCCCTTGAACATCACCACATATGTCTCCATATCTGACTCCTTCATAGCCTTCTCCAAACTCAGTGTAGAAAAATGTTGGACCTTAACTTCCCTCCTTTGCCTATGAGTGGGCAAATTCCAAGTTTGTGACTGTCCAACCAGCACCACCTCATCACAGAAAGGGACAACTATTGCCTTGTTTCCCTTCAAGAAATATTGTCCGAGTATCATATCAAAGTCGTTCATCTCCATCACCGTGAAGTCCAACTGACCCTTCTAGTCTTTTATCTGCACAGGCACTTCGTGGGCCAAACTCGCCACTTTAGCTCTAGAGTTCACTGCCTTGACTTCCACATTCGATGGGAAGATCATCAATCCAACTTATTTTGCTAACTGTGCCGTCATGAAGTTATGAGTGGCCCCTATGTCCACCAGAGCTTGAATGGTCTTGCCATGAACCATCAAGTCCACGAAACCCAGACTGTTCATCCACGATTTCTCCATAAATTTTCCCGGCATACATGTCTATTCTCTACATTCATCAAGCAACGACTTCACCACCTGTGAACCTGCTCTGATACCACCTATCACGCCCCCAATTCTTTTTTCGTTAAATTGGCCGGGTGTGGCATCGCCTAAGTAACCAACATATTTCATTGTTAACTTAATTTACGAACTATGCCTTAACATTCATCATTATACATGAATAACATATTAATGTGCGGAATCCATTAATATCAAGACATTATAGAACAATAGCAAGAACACTTCATATGCAATGTAAATCTCTTCTTATATGAGAGAATTTTTACAAATGACTGGGAGTATAACTCAACCGGCGTTACACTCGAGTTGGGTGCCCATCCATGCAAGACCACACAGTCGTCTCACTACAACCCAACAATAATATACAACATGAGTTTCCTTTGCCAAGATTGGCAAGCGCGCCCGTGCATGACCCTTGCCCAAAACACAATCGAAACTCATCCACAGGACTTCGGCAGGTGGTCGCTTAAGAACGCCCTCTAGCTGTGCCTTCAACTGTCCAATGTTATGTCGAGATATTCGTGCAACTGTGCCCGGCGGG
>APFE030569506.1:0-12804 GCA_000404065.3 Pinus taeda
TCTCTTTCAGCATTTTCAGTTTCCTTAATTATAGCACAACTTACTATTTTTAGCAGTTTTTCGGGTCCTGAACTTCCAAAGCCGTTTTGAGGCCCTAAACAGCGTTTTTTGGGGAATCCTAGGGCAACATGGGTCCATGCAATGGACCAATGTTTCCCGTTCCAACAATGGTAGTTCTCGGATAGATCTTTCTAACGAGCTATCATACGCGTCAAACGGAGATCGTATGCCAAAGTTATGACCCCGGGAAATTGATGTACCAATTTACCCAAAACGGGGCCCACAATTTGGTGTTTCATCTTCTAAGGGTCGGTTTTGGAATGTGAAGGGTTTTCCATTGTTTTCAATAATAAATAGGCCTTCGAGCCTCATTGTAACACAAGTTCGGAACAGTTCAGAGACATGTAGCCGCACATCTCTTCTCAGAGATAAGCTACCATCGTCCTAGCTGGTTTATTTCCAATTCTGGTTGTAAGCATATTTCGGTATTTTCCATTAATGAAATGAAGTGTTATTTCCACTGCATCTCTTTATTTATGGTTATCGTATCTCTGTGTTTATGGTTATCTCTGTAATCTATTGTGTTCCTGTTTAAATCCGGATCAATTCTAGACATGGGAAATTGGGTCATTAGTTAGCTTACTTAAATGTGGTAGGTTTAAATAAGTTAATAATGGGATCTATGAGTTATCTTCCATCGCAAAACAAGTTTGGATAGCTATATGTAAAGGGGTCCACTGTGGGGAAGTTTTAGGAGAAGTGCCTTGATGGGTGTCTCCGGACTGTCCGAAGGAGTGGTGTGTGGGATCCCCAAAGGAGTAGCACATGGGGACCCTTGTGGGGTGGTGAAGGGTGTACTTTGATGGGGAGGGGTCCTGAGAAAAGATGCACTAATAAAGTAATATCTGATAATGGTGGCTACATGACATCCTCTGCGCCTAAATGGCGGGAGTCCTGGCACACCTCTCGGTAATGGGAGGAGATTTAAAAAATGTCTATATTGACGAGGAGTTGTGGGGTTCCCTATGGTGTCGATTAGAGTGTGTGCTACTTTCTGTATGGCGAGGGAAGGAGATAAATGTCAATGCAATAAAATCGCATACATAAAACAAAAGCAAAAATAAAATTAATTACTTTCCTTTTACAATTAAGCTATGTGATCAATCAAACAAAAAATGTTTTTCATTTGTTGCATATGATAAAAAAGTCCTATGTAGACCTAATCATCCTTACTACTCTCAAAGTAGCTAGGCCTTGTGAATATATCTTTTGATGGGTCCTGGGGCAACGTCCCAAAATAACTGGTGATGCCTTCCAGTAGTCGAAGAATCAATGAAGGTAAAGGAAATGAGGCTCAAGTGTTGCATGCACCGTCACCCATAGGGAAAGGATGCCCTGGATTTTGGCCACTAAAGTACCTTTGTCACACGCAAGCATTTGATTCTTTAGCTTTTTGGTAGTTAATTACTAGTACTAAGCACTAAATGTGTCAAGTATCCCTAAAGAATACCACACACATTGGATCTAAGATGAAACCCCTCTTAATCGAGTCTCTGCCATGCTTGGGTATTCTTTTCTATGGCATGATTGAATGATTTTAATCTCCCTAAAAAGTCAACACTTCTGTTTCAAAGATGAAACATGCCATGGTGGCTTATGGGATGCTTACCCCCAATGGTCCTAATTTGAAATATAACTTTTTTGGTATCCCCTATGGGGAAAATTAGTTAGTTCAAGTTATGGTTGTTTATAAGGAACCTTAATTCACTTATGGAGTGATTTTGTAAGAAAAAATAAACTAAATACACAAATCTATGGAAATTGGATGCCTTCTAATACAAATCTTATGGAATCTTAGTGTGTGATGCAAGCGAACATACAAAGTGTAGTATGACGTGGATATGTGATGATCCTTTACAATCTCCTTCTAATTACACTAAGTGTTGATTTTTCCTTGTATTGAAAAAGAATTATGTTGTCGATCATGGGCCACTTACTCTTTTCATATTAAACTACGTGAATTTCAACAAGAGAGATGGAAATTCAAATTCTTTAAGAAAGTTTTCATGTGCAAACCCATGTTTGCCTAAGAGACACAAGGGAAGCAAAGATTATTTACTTTCTATAATAACACTTACTCCTAGTCCCATAAATGAAAAAAAAATGATTGCTTTGGTTAATAGTAAGATTTGAGAATGATGGGCCACTTACTTCTTTACTAGTTAAGCTATGTGATTTTCAAAAAACTTCAGAAAAATAGTCTGAAAAACATATGCAGAATTTGGCCACTTAATTTCTCCCTAATTAAGCTATGTGTGTATTGAAAATACAAATGAAAAAATACTCTAATTTCTCCACTAATTGAGGTTAGTAAAGCAACCAGGAATACTAAATAAAAAATACAAAATGCAGAGGTGATGGAAATTAGCTAAAGGCTACCAATCACCTGAGAAAAGAGAAAATGCAAGTCTCTTTTTGACTTTCTAGTTATTGCATGGGTTTAGCCACACACAGATGCGTGCATGCTTCTATCAGAGAAAAATCCACGTGGGTGAGAAAAGAAAATAAAAACTCAAATTTGTGGGCTCATAACAAGTCCCAGAGTTCCTGCAAAAATTCCATAGAAGTGTTGAGCACCTTGTAGAGTAGATATGTAGAGAGAAGGTACTGCAACCACAACCTTTATATTAAAGAAAAGACAATAGTATGGTCTCCATTCCTATGGTAGTGTTTTTATGGAAATGGTGTACCAAAATACACATCCTTAATAGTTGGTTGTCTCCTACAAAGGATCACAGGTAGAATTGGTGTTGTTAGTGGGAAAACTTAGATAAACAAAACATTGTAAATAGTGGAAACAATGTGTACATAAAACATAAAATAAAACAAAGAGGTAAATACACAAACAATGCTCAATGGAGCAAACAGGTCAACAAAATAATGGAAAAAAAAAATCTCTTTATTGATTGTTGGTAGTAGAGGTTGAATACAACAGATCAATCACAAGCACTTGAAAAGAATTCCTTGAGCTATGGTGCTCAAAAATCCTCATCAAGGGGGGTTCTTCTCCTCAATCTCTTTGCAAGTTTCTCCTCTCTCTCAAAGAAGTATGAAGACTCTCCAATGATGGATTCCTCTTCTCTCACTAAGATGATGGATTTCTTAGAAGCAATATGGCCAACATGCTACTCGTATTACTTTCTTTGGCTTCAACGATGAAATGCTAGTTTGCTCTTATAGAAATTTGGACAACATAACAATGTCTCTTATTTTGGCTCTCCCATGGCCTGTTTATATAGAATTTTTTGGCACAAAAGTCACATAAGGGAAAGACCCTGGGTTCAGGCACAAAGGGCCAACAATGGTTTGTTGTAGTCTAGGACAACGCCAGCATTTTCACCTTACCCAAGGGATAAGGAGTCTCACCCAAGGGGTGTCGCGATCGAAACTAAGAAGGGTTCAGCATAGGGTCAAGGATATATTAACCATTAATCTTTAAATGGATTTGTGCATATACTCAGACTAAAATTATATCAATCATTATAATGAATCTACCATATGCATATACTTGCAACACATTCAAAATTTTAGAGGTTCCATATAATATAAGCAAATACACACATCATACCAAAAAACTAGTCTAGATCTGCATTCATCTTAATTCAATAGGATGGCATTACATGATACATTGGCCTCAGCCACAAATAACTTCATGAAATACCTGATTACATTACCTGACTACCTGCAACAGACTTAGCCCACTTCTTAGCTACTTCTCTACTCTTCAGTCTAGATTCTTTGAGAGGTCATATCCTCCTCGTTGCTCATCCATGACTAGAACACTTCAACCAACCCATCCAACCACAACCACCTCTTTCTCCTTGCAGATTTATCCTTTTGTATTCCTTATGTTGCTTGCACTATCAGTTCTCGCTTATCTATTTCTTTCTATGGTTGCCTCTCGTCCACCTTGTCTGCTCGGATATCCCTGCTTTCTGTTGACATCTCACCGCAGCCATCCCACAACTGCTTGTTCCTGTCTTCCTCCCCAATTGTCTTCTCCGCAACCTGACCATTTCTGCCACCTGTTTCCTCTTCTTTGTGTCTTCAAAGTCATTCAAAATCAAAATGAAGGGCCCAACAGGCCTCAACTTTAGTTCTTTGACTCATCCCCAAGTCAATTCATTTCAAGCTCTACGGGTCCTATTGGTGTCTCTGTAGATAATTTTGTTGGTGGTTGTGCTAGTTTTGTCGACTGATGAGCTAATGCTTCCATTGTCTCCTATGCCATTTTCTGGGTGGTTCTTGCTCCCATTTTTGCTTGTTGTCCTTCTTTTCCAAATGAAGGCCCCAACTCAGGAATAGTGGTGTCATTTACTGCTTAAATTCAATATACTTCTGGAGGGAAAATTCCCATGTGAGGATGATCGATTCATCCTATTGAGTGAAGTCTTTAGTTGTGTTGGATGTTAGTTCGGTTGGTTTTTTACTCTGTAGGCAGTCCCACTATTCTTCATTGTTGTTGTAGACTTCTTTCAGAGATAGAACCTATAGTCACACTGGTGGACATAGGTCTCTTATCAGCTTTTTTGTTTTCGCCGATTCTTCTTCGATATGATCAACCTTTTCTTGAATGATGGCGATCTTCTTTTCAATCTTCTGGAGTTGGCTGGAGTCCAAGCATTCTTTGTTGCTGGAAAACAGTATTTTCAACTACTCTCTCATAAGATACATTGTCTGATTCTTCAACTCAAGGCTTTCCAACCAGTTGTTAACTCTATCCATTAGCACATACCTATCTTCTAGTGCCTCAGCAAGTGCTTTCTTCTTGGCTTCCACTTCACTAATCTTTACATCTATTTTTCTAGCATACATTTCGACCGGGTATGGCAACACTAATCTTCTAGTTTCTAGTTTCTTCTTCATATCAGCATTCATTGCCACCAGACTTGAGCATGCTACTTGAATGTGATCGCAGCAAATTGCCAGCGTGCAGGTTGTAATGTCCTTTGGAGCTTCTGTTTTGGCTTCTATGATCGTTGACCATAGGGACCGAGACTTCTCTATCACCTGATCGACCTGTGCCTCCAAATCAATATTTTTCTATCGCAGAAGATATCATTCCTCTGTTACTTCCTATAGTTGTTGATTTTACTGCTCGTGCTCCCTAGCTAGGTCATCGTGTATTCTTTGGCTCTTTACACAACTTTTCTGAATAAATTCAAATAGTTGTGTCGAGGACCAGGGATGCAAGGTGTCGGTCTACATTGTGCTTTGTTCTAGAAAAATTTGCTAAATCGTAGGCTGCTGGCAATGGATTTCTCAGAATGGGAGGTGGGAGAATGAACTGGCTGTGATTGTGAGGTGAATTGGAGAGTGGAAGGAATGAAACTAAGGTTGGGACCACCTAGAAACTTATAGGAAATAATGGTTGGTATGGTTCACTCCCCCTAACCGCAGAAGGATTGTGATTGGTTCTTTTTCCTGGAGTGGGTCCTCCCCTAAAAGTAAAGATACTAGTGAGTCCAATTGGGTGCCACTAGTAGAGGCGGCCCCTCTAGGCTACTCTGTTGAATCGACCTCCATGTTTTCAATCATGTGCCAGAGGGGATGGTTTCCAACAGGGTTGCAAAGGTGGAGGCTGTGTGGGGAGAAGGTTCCCGCGATTGATGTGGAATGGTATAGGGATTTGGGGGGATTTCTTCAAGAATCGAGGATGTGGATATTAACTATCCATCCTCATCAGTAAGGTTGAAAATGTGAATCGTTGAGGTAGTTCTGGGCTTCTTAGCTGTCGGGTTCCTAACTACCCTTTTCTTTCTTGGTTTCGAGATTGTTGGTTGAGATTGGGTCCCACTGCCACTAGTAGGAATTGCCATAGACAATGGGGTTTTAATTATACGCAAAAACATAGTAGAACCTTAAAAATCCATGGCCTGATTAGCCTCACCTAAGTGTTCATCAAATCTTGTGATCGTCTGCCTTATCGCAAACATTCGTTGTTCCATTTGTAGCACCATTGGGTGTATATATTCCTCAATTGGTCTCTTCCTACTGCTTTCTCTCGCTTCTCCTGCTTGTGATTATGGCTTTAGTCCACCAAATAAATATCGCTACTTTCCCTCTGTAATCTCACATGTGACCCCCAACCATGATCCAATCTTTCCATGGAGTGTTGCTTTAGTTAAAACAAATTATGTGGCCTCATCTTGAAGGTGTTTGGGTGGACACATCAGGGTCTAAGATAAGTATGCCCATGTGAGGTTCCAAACCAAATTTCCTCGGAGAACTCATCCAGAAGTGGTTAGGGTATTCTCTCCGTCAACCTGATTGTATCCAACATCATCTCATACCATTCGGTGAAATCTAACTCATTCATTTATTTGTTGCTCGGGTCTCCCAAAGCTCTCCATGGCTCATACAATAGCGCTAACGGTTTTCCTTTAGTAATTTGCATCATCTCCCTCCCCCTTGGTGGCCTCCATTTCCACATTGCCAGAGTCAACAATATGTACCCAAATAAGAAATTGGTACTCCGCTTGTAGGTATCTTCACATACTTCGAAGAGGTCATTTAGTATGAAAGCGGACTAGCTGAGCATTTCTCCATTGCAGCAGTGCTCCGCAACCGAAATTGTGTCTAGAGTGCACTTGTTTCTTGCAAAGTGTCTCATTGCTTTGCCTACTATGATGCAGCAGGAAAACCTTATCTCAATTTTGTTGATCATGTCAATCTTGGCTCCCCTTCCCCCAAACTTTGTTCCATATTTTTCATAATAATCATCTTCTCGCTGCTTATTTTCTCTTTTCGTTCTTGCCTAGAACATTGTGTTCACCGACTTTTCTCCTTCTGATAGCCCTGTGAGACAATGGACATCGTTTACATGAATTGGGTACTCCTTGTCGAGCCACAGGGATCCCCCATGATTTTTGTTGGCTATTAGTTTTGTACACTGCATTGTAGCCAGTTGAGTGTCTAAGACCAGTAAACTTCTCCAATTGATCAGAGTAGACCTCTGTAAACCTCGGAAATCTTATTTGACTCTGGTTGTTCTTGTCCCACATTCCTTCTAAATTTATTTTGTATAGACCTCCCTCTTCAGTGTTGGAAACTGGAAATAATCGGTAAGGTCATTGTCAACCAAGGCGGATTTGTCATATTTTCTATATAGATTTTCTAGCAAGGAAATTCTCTCATCTAGTTTATCCTCTGGAACTAAAAGAATTCCCTTTTCCATTGCTCTTCGTCTCTAATATACAATCATCATTGTAGGTTTCGATCTTCTTCACTTTTGTTGTTGTTGTTCTTCATAGCAGAGTCGGGCCTTTTCTGCCACCTGCACTTCAAATTTTTTCGCTTCCTGCGTTATCATGCAAATTAAGTAGTCAAACTTGACATGACATTTCCTGAATGGAATTTGGCAACTAATTACTACAAAAACATTCCCCATGTATCCTAACAGTGCTTTCCCATCATCAGCTAACCTAGACCTAACATTTATGACGTAGAATGGGGAAGGATAGAGTGGGTTGCATGGATAATAACTTTTCCATAATGGAGGGTGTTTATTAGCTAAATTTGTTCCTAATGGGAAACGATTTTTTGGCTTCCACTTGAAATTTGCATTATTAGTTACTTATTATGGAAATGACTACCCATACGGTAGAAAGGATGGACAAAGTGTGTGATTATTAAGACTGAAAAAGCGTCTGGCTACGTGTGACTAAAGACTGAAAAAGCGTCTGCCTACGTGTGACTAAAGACTGAAAAAGCATCTAGCTACATGTGACTATTAATTCTACCTATTCCCCCCCTGACCACAAATGGGTTGCAGTATCATGACTTTTTTACCGCAACCTTATTGACTCTTTTTTCTTATTATTGCTAAAAGACTTCCAAAGACATAAACATCAAATGAACATTGGAATGACTTGGCTAACTTTTATTGACTATTACCTACTTTCAGGCTCGTTTCCGAGACCCTGTAACTTGATAGTGTGGGTTTTGGTATGTGGAAGGGTTTCAGGCATACATCATTCACCCATCCAAGTAGTATTTCTCCATCTAGTTGCGCCAACCTTACCGCTCTAGAATATTTGATTTCCACAACTATAAACAGGCCCAGCCAGTGCATATGCAACTTACCCTTCTTTGCTTGACTGAATGGTGAAATTTGGCCAAGAATCTAGATTCATCAAGTTCCATCAGTTGATTCACTCTTTCTCTTAATGCTACACCATATGTCATTTTTGTTGCTTGAGAAATAAACATGTTGGGCACAATGAACTATGTTGAGGCTACTGCTTCCTTCCCATACACCAGCTGAAAAGGTGTTTGGTTATGAAGTATTTTCACTATTGTTTTGTATGCCAATAAAGTTGTTGGTACATGTTCGTCCCAGTCGTCCCTGTTAGCTTATACAATTTTCGTGAGACCTTTCTCAGGTATTTTATTGAATACCTCAATAGTATCATTGGTCTGTGGATGATATGGACTACTTTTATGATGTTGAATCATAAAGTTCGTGAGAAGAGACTCAACCGTTTTATTAATAAAATGTGTTCCTTGATCGCTTGTCAGGCTTTTTGGGCATCCAAACCTTGAATTTATATTTTCAAAAATGAATCTTGCAGCTATGCTGGTTGTACAGTCCTTGACTGGTGTGGCTTATGCCCATCAATTGAGGTATTTTTTAGCCGTTATTATGTATCTTGCATGTGAATGTCGTGCTAATGGTGTTATGGGTGCAATGAAGTCTACTGCCCATTTTTCAAAGATCTTCACTATATGAACTAGGTTTAAAGGGATTTCTTCTCAACGTGAAGGCTTTCTAATACTCTGAAAGACATCACAATTCTTAGCATATTCCTTAGAATCTTTGTGGATGCTTGGCCACCATAATCCTCCATGAAGTATCTTCCTTGTTGTGACTTTTCCTCCTACATGGCCTCCCACGACCCCTGCGTGACATTCCGAGAGCACATCTTCTCTTTCGTGCTAAACTATGCAGTGTCTTAGGACTTGATCCAGGGCCATCTTATAGAAATGTCCTGTGATTATTTGATAGTTCGCTTCCCTCACTATTAGATGTCACTTCTACATTGGTGTATACCCCTCCAGGCAGTGCCTTATTGTTAATATCCCAGCAATTTCTTCTATGTAGTCTAGAACTACCTCTATTCTAAATAAGTCGGCGTAAGGTAGTTTATCATCTAATGACCCTTCATTCTCTCCAGTCTCCAGTCATGATAGATGATATGCCCCACATTCAATCTTCTAGGTTTGATGACTACCTCGAAAATGAATTCTTGAAAGAGTAATAACCAACGGCATATTCTGCCTTCTAACACTGTGTGTTGACTAAATACTTTAGTGGTGAACAATCTGTGAAAAATTTAAATGGTGCTCCCAACAAGCAATTCCTGAATTTTTTCAGAGAGTAAACCATGGCCAGTGCCTCCCACTTTGTTGTCGTATAGTTCCTTTTTGCAAAGAGTAAACCATAGCCAGTGCCTCCCTCTTTTAATTTATTCAATGTTGCTTTCCAGTCCTCCGTCCAAGTGAATGCTTTCATCCTCTTCAGTAACTTCTCCATCGAGGTTGTAACTGACGCATAATTCCTAATGAAACATCAGTAATACCCTGTGTGGCCCAGAGTGGACTGCAGTTTCTTTTCATTGTACGGTGGTTCCATGTTAATGATTGTTGCAACCTTTGCGGGGTCTACACATACTTTGTCTTTGCAAACAATGTGGCCCAGCAATGTTCCAAATGGAAGCCGCAAAAATTCACTTCTTTAGGTTTAAGGAAATTTGAAATTGTCGATATCTTTCAAAAATGACCCTTAGTAAGCTTGTGTGCTTCTTCAACAAACTATATATTGTCCAGCCATCCATGTATACTTCTATGAACCTATTAATATAGTCTCAAAATGAAACTATTACAATCCTTGAGAAGATAGCAGGTGAGTTCTTCAATCCAAACGACATTACATAGTAAGCATATGACCCCTATTTGGTGGTGAACGTTGTCTTCCTCTTGTCCTCTTCTTCTATTCAAACTTTATGATAGCCTGAGAATCCATCCATGATTGAATATGCCTCATGTCCTTCTACATTGTCTAGGACTTCATCACTAAAGAGTGTTGGGAAGGGATCATGCACACATGCATTGTTCAAACTTCGATAATCAACACAGAATATGATCTATGTTGCATCCTTCTTGTTTTGTATGATTGTTGGACCAATGCATTCTACTTCGTCTACCGTGAATATAATCTTAGCTTCTAGCATTTTGTCGATATCCCTCTTAACCTTTTATTTCACTCTCACGTTTAACCTATACGGCCTTTGCTTTACTGGATGGGCATCTAGTTTTAGAACAATATTCATCTCCCCTATTTCCCCTTTTAGCTCAGCTACCAATGTTCGGAACAAGCCTTGATATTCCTGCAACATGTCAAAGATCTATGTTTTTGTCTCTTCATCCCAATAATCCCCAACAGATGCCATTTTGGGCTTATCCTCTGTTCCAATATTCTTCTTCCTCAATTTCATCAGTAGTAGGTGTGCGGCTTCTCTTGCGAGACTTTCTTGTATATCCCTTTCCCCTTCTATTTCCTCAAAGGTCAGATGTCTCAATCCTTCTAAACCATCTTCATCTGGTTATGTGTCTACCTTGTCACAGGCCATATATTCTAGAGAACATGTGTCATAAAGATATGGTAGGAACTTTTCATCAACACAACCTTCCCATAATTATCCTGGAGTGAACAAGATTATTTTAATAGCATATAATGTCTTAGTCATGCATTGATCATCATCCTTGAATGAGAATTTGCTGATGAACTAGGTAGACATGGCATTCCAATCTATCGTTTGTTTACATAGCTCCTCTTGTATGTCCTAAGCTTGCGGGATAGTACCTAGGATATTTATAAATACATGCACCCAAAGTTCTTTCGCAATCCTTTCCCTTTCCCAATTTTCTATGTAGTCTTCTAAATGCTTCTTAGGATCTAGATTTCCTATATATTTCACTATATTTTTCACCCAGTCTTCTTCTTGACCGAACCTCTCTTTCATGGGTCGTTTTATAGTTCCCCATTCATACAACGTGTTGCGGTGCGTCCTCCACCACCTTGTCAATGTGGCGAGTAACGCGATATCTAGCATTGGAACCTTGTGATCTTCTCTTACTTCTTTATCTACTTTGTTGAAGAAAATGTCTACTGGTTCAATACCATGGAATTTGGGTTAGTCGCTTACCTCTGCCCCTATCTAGTTTATCCTACCTATCTTCACGCAACTTCTGTTATCAATGCCATATCCCCCTTGTTTCCATGCATCCCACGAAACTTCCGAACTAGATTCTGAGCTTTGAGTATTCCTCCAGCTGACAGATCCTCCAGCTATAGGATTTATATAATCATCTCTCTTACCTATTGTTAGCATGTATAGTTGGTCAAGCATTCTCGGTTCATCCCTGTCATCTACAGGTTCCGTGAAATTGGGTCCTTGATATGGGACCAAAGGTTGTATCACCCGCATCCCCTTTGCTTCAAAGATCATTAGTTCTTTCTTCAGGTCGATAACAGCATAGTTTTCATAGGCCCAGTCGATCCCAAGGAGTGTTGGATATAGGTCCTTATCACCCATTATGTAAATTACTTCAAATTCAGTATATGTCCTCACTCCTGCCACATCCACCTCTATATCTTCTAACCTTCCAATAAGTAAGATACAATATTGGTTCACCATCCTCAACTGTATAGGTGAATACTTAATTTGGGGCTTCCCCATTGCCTAACATTGTATCTTTGATCTAGAATCCTGTAACTTAAGCATTGGTTCGGAATTCCTTTCTGCTTCTCTTTTTATCTGTCACACCCTTCTTGTATGCCTTTCTAGTAAGTTGGTAGATGGTATTTCTCCTTCCTCTTCATATTCTCGCATTGTTGCTTTTAAACTTTTTCATAATTATTTCAACATCTGCTCATCATCAACGATCTGTAGAAATAACTTAAACCATTATTCTATCAAGTGAGCTTTGTTGAGTGCATGATTGTTCTGTTTCTATTTCCCCTTTATCTCAATCATCCCTTCAAACAATTTAGTTGCCTATTGATAATATTGTTTTTTGTTGCATGGGCTTGTATGATTTCTTCAGGGATGTTGCCTTAACAATCAAAGGCAAGTCCATCATACCTTGATCTTCCCCGGTCTTCTTTCCTCCTCTTGTAACTATATTTATATTAGCTATAGGAAGAGCATCATATGTATGAGGTTAATCCGGTTAGACCATTTCTATCTAGTCCTTTTGTTACCGGGAATAGTGTCCACTCGGAGCTGCTATTCCCACTAAGACTGGTAGCTATCTTAGAAACAAACAAGTAAAGACTAATTTCATTTTCCTTTATGAAAATAGATAAGAGTGGAACAAAGGACACCAACCTTAGTCTTGCGCTTGGTTCCTTACTTGATTCCTCTCCTTCCTGATAGATCTTTTCCACTTCTTCTTCATCTGCCCAGCTTCAAAGAGCACCTGTGGAATCAAAGCAGCATAATACAATCGAAGAACAGAGATCTATATTCATAAATAACACAGGACCAAATATGTATTAACCACACAAATGCATATACAATCAAACATACAAGAATATGGAGGAAAACTTGAATAGCTTTATAATATCAAGAATAGCAAGAGGATTACAACCAATAGTTCTGACCCAGCATCATCCTCCAGCAAGAAAGCCCTTCTTCACCTCAAGTAAATCTTAGATCACCCAACACTATGAAGTTTCAC
>APFE030569506.1:37393-65797 GCA_000404065.3 Pinus taeda
CCCCGGTTCACTACGTAGGTTAGTCGTGGAAAGAATATAACACAACCCAACAATTTTCTTTATTGGATTTTCATGCTTGTGGTCATTTTAGATGAATTTAATCTAAGATTGGAATTGTCACTAAATATGTTAAAAATGTCAATAATGGATTCAAGTTATTCTTTTACAGTAATTATTAAAAAAATCCTTCCTTATGAGTGGTATGGTCATCCTTCTATGTCACTGAAATTTATGAGGGACTTGCAACTGATATATGCATGGTTGTTTCTATTTATGCAAGTATTATAGTCTGGTACCCTCCATGGTAAAATCTAGAGAGTGGGAGAATGAATATGATATCACCTTGCTAAGGAGGTATGGAGTCAAGCAATACTGATTATTTATATTAGTTGATTGATGAGTTATTTGAACCTGAGATGATAATATTTGAATTCGTAATGTTGATTTACTTGGCATAGAAGCTACTGAAAATCTATGTTATGATAATAATCATTCCATTCTTGACTTAATACCTCGTTAGACAACTTTAAGGTCAACATTATCCTATTCTTTACTCTCATTGCAAAGCAATTGTATCATAATCTCTACACATAGGTGTCATTTTTGTCAATTTATTTAGTCAATTAGCATTTTTCATTCAAATGACTCCATTCTTGCCACCTGCATGTGTATTGTGGAACTACCAGTACTGAGAAATAGATGCTTTAACCTTTTCATTGATTTGAAGTCATTTCATTTATTTAATTTCTAAATAACCGAGACCTTTTTCAATTAATTTCTTCTATTGGGGTTCAATATTTTAATGGTGTTTCCCATGTTCTTTCTCAGAGATGATGAAATTTTCATAAATTTGGTAAGGAAATGACATAGGACATTTTAGTAGAATGCTTTGTTTGAAACTGGGTTTATTGAAATGCATATAGTTAATAATATAACTGAATCCATCACAGAAGTATCAACCCTCGTCGCTATCTTATTTCCTAATGGGGTATTCATACCTGAATACACACTTTTCCCTCATCTTTCAGAGGGAGAAGACTCGATAGACTGTGTCCTTTCTACAACCAGACTGGTATAGATTCACTTAAGAAATACTAATGCTCGTCTACTACTCAGAAATAAGAACTTGCACTAATGACAGGTTAGTTTAACCATTGTTCAGTTAGTTTGGTAGGAAAAACCCCAGGTCAACCTTTATACCATTACACCAAAGACGTAAAGTCTCAATTGCTGCAAATAAAATTATTAGCCATTTTCTTTAGGTTATTCAAGTTGACTGAGGGTGGAGATTCTCCATCTTTGGAGTCACTTGTTGGATAAAAGGGTGAGGCCTCATGCTGCCCTAGATTAGTTTCCTTGCCATTTCCTTGTTGAGTGCTCAGAGTTTGGAATACTCTATATTCCCAACATTGGGTGGAGTTGCTGAGAAACCTCAGGGTGGAGGCAAATCTCTAGAACCCATGAGATGAGGGTGGAGATTTTTATCTCTGGAATTCCTTAGTGGCTGATGGGTGGAGATTTTTTATTTTATTTTATTATTATTAATTTTTTTTTTTGGAATCCCTTACTGACTTATGGGTAGATATTTTTATATTTGGAGTCCCTTGTTGGTTGATGGATGCAGAAAAAACCACCTCTAGAACTCTTGTATAAGCCTTCAATTAAACAACAATATGCAGGGGGGTGGGAAAACCTCTGGAATCCCTGGTCTGATCATTGGGATAGGTTTTACAAGCTAGGGGGTGGCAGCTGCATGGTTGGCAGTTGCCAATGGTTGGGAGGAAAATCATGAAGTAGATCCATATGTCCATTTGGAGGTATCCGATTAACTATGATGCTCAGAATTCATATAGATAGTTCACCACATATCATGGTTACAAAAATGCAAGTACTTCTTAAATTGCATGATATTTCATAGTTATTTTGAAGCTATATATAGGCATGGACAATTTGCAATCATGGACAATGTTGTCCATTTAGTTACTATGGCTGATTTTGTAGTCATGGACATTGTTGTACAATTAGTCACTATGTCTACCCCATATGATAAATGTGTTTCCCCAAGCAAGATATTTTACATGACCTATGGGTCGATATTGTTCTTAGGGAAAATTAAACCTAAGGCAAGGTATGGCAAGGTCTTAAGTCTCATTAAGACTGGGCACTTTAACAAACTTTATGATATTATGGTAGAATATTCCTTATTACCTTGATTGCAATTCATGAGGTTCATAGGAAAATAGCCCAGTGTTCTGAGGACACCTTGAGTGACATTACTTATTTTATGCACAAAATTGGGCATATTAATGGTGGCTTGATATAACTTTGTTCCTGATGTAGCATTGATTGAAGATGGCCTATGATAACTCTATCTGTGTTATTTCCTTGTATAAGATCAATTGTTATTACTACTATTCCTAGCATTCATTTTATGTGACCTCTCTAATAACTGCACAACTACTAGTCTTCTCATACATATGTATAAAATCGAGAAGAGGATCTCGTACTGTGTTAGTCGCTATGATTTTACTGGACTTCCTTCATAGAGGACAAAGAAACTTGGGACTGTATGCAATTGTTGTACCTTTCTAATTGTGTAGCCATCGTGTGAAATTGTTATGCATTACTCTATTACAAGCATTGCTACAAACAAATGATGGATAAAATAAGTTATCCTTGTGTAATCATGGTTGGGAATGATGTGAAAGCAATGCCATGGTGTATTTCTCATTGGATATGATGTCATAAGTAATAAAAAAATATTGTTTCCAAATGTGGTGTCCTTTATGGTTAAGCATGATGTTATTATTTACATTATTATAGGGTACAAAGCGATGTTACCAAAACCATGCAGTCGTGTTTTGTTACTGGGCAGAATGTCTTGCGATAACAACAGGGAAATGGTCATCATTGAACTGCTCATCTAGTGGATCAACACTATTATTTTCACCAACGTGTTTCCCATTGATAACCAATCTAGTGGACTATCCAAACTTTGGTATGTTTGTGTTAATCCACTGAAATTAGACGTGCATTATGCTTATAAATTTTGCAAAAGATAGTTGAGTCATGGAAACTTTTAAACTGTAATAGTAGCTCAACACTAATTTGAACATTTTATGTAATTTCATATGCATAGGTTGATATTTGTATGAGAGATATCCATCACTTGAGTGTGTAACCATGCTAAGCACCATTAGGAACTTAGAATGTTAATTAATGGTTCAATTTCAATAATGCATTTGGATTGTAATATAGAAAAATATAGGTATAGATATTGTCTGTCTTTTCACAGGCCAAGTGGTACACCCATACTTAACATAGATTCTCCATATACTAATTTGAACTAGGTGTATCACATCCTATCCTTAATGTTGGTCTCAAGTTCCTTAGAGATTGATTTCTAAATGTTACTATGATGGTCTGTTGCCTTAAAGGCTTTGTGTATAACACATGGATAATATCTTGGTATATCACTCCAAGCTTATACTAGGGTGAAAATTTCCCTAGGCGCTTTAAGTGCTAGCATGTGGAGCTTTGGAATATTGAAATTACCTATAACTATTTATTAAATATGCAAACACAACCTAGGTTTTCATTGCAAGCACCATTATTGATTTCCATATATTCATATATGTGAAGAGAAATTATTCATCATGATACCTTATTAGTAATAGGCTCAATATCATGAATTTCACATTTGGAAATCTGGTGTATTAGACATAAATCTATGTACATACACATAGAATTGTTCCATGATTACAATTAATTATTCTAACTAGCACATGAGTCTACAAGTTAAAACAATTCTACAGTTAGCACATGTACAACCAACATACATGTTGAAATTGCAGGGTTTATTTGGGCTTGTAGCAGCCATTGCATCAATTATATAGTTGCTCCTTATGCCATATGAGTCGTAAAAGAATTAAGCCCACAACATGAAGTCACAAACTGGTTGTGCCCTTAATAAAACAAGGCGATTAACATTTGTAATGGAAATAAAATCACACTATAAATATCCATATGGCTATATAAAATATTTTCACACAAAAAACAAATTAAAATTCATTTAGGTTATAGAATACACCTCATGAAATCATATGGATTACATTATAAGCTTCGAGAACCTCTCTGTTACAAATGCGTATGAGGGTTGTTAGTATGTGATACACCCTCTATGTATTTTACGTAGTAATCACCATATGAATTACAACATCAATAGTTATGGGGCAGGGAGTCATCTCCATAATTTACACATCTTGTCCTTCAAGGAATGGTGTTACAAAATGAGTAACCCAAGTGGAAAGGAAAACCTACTCGATTTAAAACCATGCCATGACCATGATATAAGCTCACCAATGTTGAACTTAGACCAATAATAATAATAATAATTTAGGAGGGGGTGTTACAGGTACTGTACAAGGTATTTAGTAATTGTTTCTGTTGTTATCTTCTTATATCTTTGTGATGGAGCTAAGATAGTATTCACAAACTATTTTTAAATAGTTGTGTACTTTGCAATTATGATATACCCTTTCATATGTGGCATGGTCTAAGATTTAACATGTTGACCTCTTTAATGTAGGGTTTTCCTATTGCGTTACTGGTGACCTGCATTTCCATGGACATCTTGAACATCTTGTAGCTTCTCTAGGCCGAGATTGTTGTATCGTGTAGTCTAGCTTCTCTAGCTGACACTATTGTATCGTGTAAGCTAGTTGAGAGTGACGATAACTTGAATTAGTTACCAATTTATTGTAGAACTTGAGGTCAATTTTTTTTCTTTCAAATTACGAATGGGATGAGTGTTTTCATCTTGATTCTTAACCCAGTAATGATAACCTGGAGCATGGTGGTAAATTCGTGTTGTGAGTCCATTGTGCAGAATGTTCTTAATTTGTGACTTAGAAGATTATGCACTTTCGATTTACAATTGTAATTTGAACTAAAGCTTCTAGTACCTTTTTATTTACCAATGGTGCATGGAAATCATAAGAAACATTCACAATAGAATATGAAGAACAATTGGGTACCTACTTCATATGCATTCAAATTTGCTTCTACTACTTAATGTGAATTACAAGCACAATCTTAGCTAGATTTGCAAAATATCTTAAACCAAATTTTCATTTTATTTTTTAGTACTATTATATGTTACTGTATCCTACCTCATTTTATGGTTAGAATTGTAACAAAAATATGCAATGTGCTATGGAATAAATACTAACATGTAATATTGATTTTTTCTTCAAGAATGCTATAGGTAATGACCTTGGCGATGATGATCCCAACTATGCTAAACATACATTAAATATAGGATACGATGATGATGAGGATAGTGATAGCGTTGGTGATGATGATGATGGTTATAGCATTGGTGGTGATGATTATGGTTATAGCATTGGGGATGATGATGTGGATGAAACTGATCATGGAGTGTAGGATGATGATCACGTTAATGATCATGAGGATGATCTTGGTGGAGCTAGCAAGTGATATCTTGATGATCTTGGAAATTCCTATTTTTAGATGGATGCCATGAATTTACCTTAGAATAATGGTATCTATGAAACATTTTGATTTGGTGATCATACATTAAATTTTAGTTGATTTGATTAAAGATGATGTTGATATTATCATTATTATCTTGTTACTTTATGTATATATTGAAAATTATCAACATTATTTTGATGGAGAATTACTATGTATGATGATATTACTCTCTTTGGATGGGTGTTATGAATTTACCTTAGAATAATGGTATTAATGAAAGATTTTGATATGGTAATCACACATTTGAATTTTAGTTGATTTGATTAAAGATGATGATGTTATTATTAATATTATCTTGTTACTTTATATATGTGTTGAAAATTGTCAATGCTTTCTAATGGAGAATCATTATGTATGATGATATTACTATTTTTGGATGGACATTGTGAATTTAACTTAAATTTATTTACAAACACTATGTTATCAATTTGAATTCTCATATTTTCTTTAATAATATTTAGAAACTGCAATATACTATGTAATTGAAATTAGTAAAATGAACACATAAGGGGGGTAATGAATGGAAAGAAAAGTACACTCTAAGCAAGAAGCCAAATGTGGATGTAATTGTGGTGTAACCATGGAAGCAAAATTGGGAGTAGAATTGGATTTTAGACTAGGTGTCAAAACAAGATTCAAACAAGGACAAAAAAGGGGTTTTAAACTAGAAGTAAAAAAGGGTGTAACACTAGACACAAAGAAGGGAACGAAACACGGCATAAAAAAGGATACCAAATTGGGTGCAAACAAGGGCACAAAAATGGACACCAAACTAGATACAAAAAAGGACAAACAACTAGACGTAAAATTGGATGCAAAAGATAATGCCAAGTTGGGTGCTAAAAATAAGCAAAAAAGGATGAAAATTTAGATGCCAAATGAGTATGCAATGAATGGTGTAAAATTTGGATGAAAAATTGGGTGCAAAATTGGATGTAAGAAAAGACAAAAAAAGATGCAAAATGGGGATAAGAAAAGGGTGAAACCAATGAGCCATATTGGATTCCAAAAATAATGCATAACTAGATGAAAATTTAGACTCAAACCTAGGCACACAATAAGATACTAATGTGGACACAAAATGAAGCAGAAAAAAGGATGAAAATTTGGATGTTGAAAATGATGCAAAATTAGACAACAAAAAAAAAGCAAAAATGGATGTAAAAAATTGTGCAAAATTGGACACATAAGTAGAAATAGAAAATGGTGCAAAAATAGTCATACAAATGGCTCAAAATTGGATGGAAATTGAGATGCAATGTTGGATGCAAAATGAGGCACAAAAAGCGATGCAAACCTTGGTGCAAAAATAAATGCAAAAGTAGACATAAAAAATGGCTCAAAATTGAACGTAACATTAGACACAAAATGGGATGCAAGGGTAGACGCAACACATGGCTCAACATAGGATGCAAATCTAGATGAAAACTTGGATGCTCAAAAGGATGCAAAATTGGATGTGAGAAATGGTGTTAAAAACGATGCAAAATTGGATGCAACAAATGATGCAAAATTTGGTGCAAAAAAGGGAGACAAATAAAATGCAAAAGTGGATGTAAAAAGTGGTGCAAAACAAGATGTGAAAATGGGTACAAAAATGGATGCAAAATTGGTGCTAAATCATATTCAATATATGGTGCAAAATTGGATGCAAAAGAAGGTACAAAATTAGAATAAAAGTTTGATTTAACACTAGATGCAAAAACTGGCACAAACTAGATGTAAAAAGATGGTGCTAAATCAAATGCAAAAGATGGTGAAAAACCCGATTCAAATGATTACGCAAAACTAGAAGCAAAGAATGGTACAAAATTGGAAGCAAAAATTGGCACAAAACCAAAAGAAAAACCTATCGTAAAGCTATAAGAAAATCGTGGTGCAAAATTGGAAGCAAAAGTTGTCATAAAACAAGGTGCAAAACTACATGGAGAAAGTGGTGCAAAATTAGACACAAAACATGACACAAAATCTGATGCAAAAAAGGATGCAAAATTTGGTGTAAAAAATGATGAAAAATATGGCACAAAAGGACACTTTAAAAATTGTACAATAGAGTGAGATTTAGCGTCGGAATGCTCATCCCAATTGGAAAAAAAAGCACTAAAATTTGGTGCAAATTGTTTGTTTTTTTAGTGTAATTTTGCATTTAAACAATATTTTTTTTCTATTTTATAAGAGGTTTACACAATCTCTCAATGATATAGACCATATTATAACCCTAAATTTAAATCATACTTATTATATGACAATTTGAGAAAACCAGAAATTGCTTTGCATCTAGCTTCACTTCTCTTATTTTGTGTGAACACTTCATGTCGGGGAACACAACATTCTCTCATCATATCAATTTTATGTTAAACTCGTTCACCTCTATTTCTGAGTGCATTTGTTGGAGCATCCCAAAGGTTTAATATATTTTGAGATTACAGTTGTGCCAAATACAAGAAGACCACACAATAGTTGAAGCTATAAGAGATTTTTTTAACCAAAACAAGGGAAATTACATTAATATAAAAGCAACAATGTGAGATAACTACCAAAGCACATCAAAAGGGCCTCTAGCCCAAATGAAAACATATTTAACCAATTCAAGGAAAAAGTCTACGAGAGTTGAAGTAGGGAATTTCCAATACATAAATTTTTTCAAAAAGTCTAGGAGGGTAGATTTTACAAAAGATTTCTATGAAGAGGTATATTTTGTAGTACATCCAAAAGACAAAAGGAGGGAAAAATGCCACTGATTAGTATCTTGGTTCTTTGCTAGGTTGATAGTTGGTACATCCACAAGGTAATGGAATGGCAAGGCTTTATTCTTCCAATTTTTGGTCACCTACATCGCTAAGGGGTTTCTCTAGTTGTGTATTAATGAGGTTAAGGGAATGCATCCCTGATGAATAAGGAACTAAGGGCTAAGTTGAATTATGGATCAAACAATACTAAATTTGCTACATTTCTTTCTCCATAAATAAAATTAGGGCTATGAGGGATTTTATTAAATAGAGCTTTCAAGTATTCAATCCCTTTGTCACTTGGTCACAATCTTATGAGTTATTGGAGGAGATAAGGTTTATCCTAGTTTGCAACATATGCATTTCAAAAATTGAATCATCACTCAAAAAGCATGGAAAACATAAGACGTGAGTGAATAGTTTCACTTAACTTGTGACTAGATTTATGGATTGGGTTGGTATCATATCTCTTATGGTTCAAATTAATTTGGTTGAATTATATGTTTCAATTGAGATATGTAAGTGGCAATACTTGAAAGGGAAGTTGGCTATGAATGAAAGCAAGGTAAGCCCTTTGGCCTATTGTATTTTATTTTTGACCTTGTCTATTACCCATAATGTTAATGTGATTATTAGCATATGGGGAGCACTTCCTATGGCACAAAAAGTTCTTTCCAATCTAACTCTACACTTGGTAGGACCTCCTTATCCTTTGCAATTATAAATCTCACAAACATGTATATAAAAAAAATGTTATAATAGATAATAAATATTATCATGCATTCCTTAAAAACATCAATAAAAGAACTTTATAATGAAATTAATTCTAGAGCTTTGTTCACAACTTTAATAAAATAAATTGAAGTTGATGTTATAATGACAATGTTGGGAGTGAAACCTATATTCCTTCCCTTTTCAATAGAGGAAGCATGTAGAAGGTGGGTTGTCGTGAGCCACAAATATGTAATTTATCTCAATTATATTGAACCAATATAATGTCCTAAAGAGTATAATTTGATTCAATCAAACCATGCAATGTGTAATTATATTGAACCAATATAATGTCCTAAAGAGTATAATTTGGCTCAGTCAAACTATGCAATGTGTAAGTAATGTAAGGCTACTAAATTGGTACTTTGAAGTAATTTGAAGAGACATTGGGAGATGATTTCTACGATATGAGATAAAGGTGGATAGAGAGGAGGATACTAGTGGAAAAATAAGCATTCAACGACTAAGCAAGAACACATCATATTACAGGATCATTTAGACCATTATCTTCAAATTGGATCAACTAAGAAGAAATTGAGGGAAAGCATTACTTAGAGGAGAATGTTTAATTATTCAAATTAGGATCATCCCATATTAATTAGGATAACACAAGCAGAAAGGATGATTATAGTAAAAAATAATGTGGGAATATAAGACTTAGTTATTAAAAAAAAACAAAGTCATGGAGAGAATTGATGGTGATCATATTTAAAGTTTATTGTTATCCAATTATTCAAAATGGACTAGTTGCGGGCTTGATCCCATGACCTCCATAACAACAGTTCAACAACTTCATCAACATGCCAAAGACATTACCAGATATGACGGGTTAGTAACCTCTATTTAAGTTTTGATAATATCCAATGGTTAAAATTGGGAGTCGATGGTTTTGACTAGTGACTATTTGGTTGGGATTGAACCCATGATATGTTGTTTACAACACCACACTTTTACCGATGCACTAGAGAGTGTGTTATGGTTAAATGTTTTTTACACCAAGGGTTTTTTGGATGTTAGTTCTTTGTTTAATTTTAAAGGAATAAGGCTATTAAAAGGCCATTTTCTAAGCAACCTAAGGATGGAAAGGTTTGGAATAGAACCTAAGATATATCCATTTTAAATTTGTAGGTTACCAATGTGCCAAGAGGCTGCTTGTTGACAAAGTGTGCAAGCCAAGGTACTTTTGTTCTGAGACACTAAAGGTGTAGAATGGGAAACTATGGTAGTTGCAAGCACTTTTCAAGCAGATCGAGAGAGGGAAGAGCGTGATATTAATGAAAAAATATTCCTAGAGCTGGTGAAGACATTGTGTTGTAGGATTGAGTTCTGTATTGATGTAATAAAGCATAATAAATGCTTCACATTATAAGGATGGAGTGGTTATGTAGTCGAGTTAGCTTAGAGATGTAGCTCAAATTGGGTGAAATTTGTTATCAAGTTGTGACTTTCTATCTTTCTTCTTGCTATTCATTTCTCAATTCCACCTTTCAATTTCTCTAATTTAATTATATTCACACTTTAAGTTATTGCAAATTAGTTAGTGTAAATAAGATCACTCTTCTAACTCTAGATCTTGTGAAGTTTCCACTTGATATTATTTATCTTCAGATTCTATGTAAAATAATTTGTTCTCACTAAATTTATGCTCCTTATTATACTTGTTGTCATAGTTGAAACATAGTCCCTTTTCTCTTCTTTCATCCAATTGTTGAGGAGTCAACCGTGTCATTTTAGGAGAGGGATCATGATTTTCTTTATAGTTATTAGTGCCCAATTTTCTAGTTGCCATATTTTTATGTTCAAATTTCCTTGCCAAACTAAAGGCATGCCCTAGAGATCTAGGCCCAAAGAGATGCCCTTTACCTTAGATGCTTTCCTTTAAAGTTCCCATAAGTAGGTCTAACAAATTATCCTCTGAAATATACTTTACTTTGAGACTCAATTTTGGAATTGTTGAATGCATTGTGTAACTAGAACTTTTCATCGAAGGTTTACCAATTGAATGAAGAATGTATTTATTTTAATATCCCCATAATGCGTTACTAATTCCTCTGTAAAAAGGGACCAAGATATAACATAATCATTTTTACTTTCACAAAGCCATTGGTACCATGATGGTCTTGTTGTAAAAACATGGATGCCATATTTACTTTTGTAAGGATTCCACTTGGTTTATATCAAAGTGTTGCTCCATCTGAAATATCCATATTACATAATCATTACGGTCATACTTCCTTGATCCTTGGAATGTAGGAGTTTCTTTGGTGCTAACTTGAAGCCCTTAGAATGTGGATCTTGGATTGAAAATTCGTGATTATGGTTCTACAATTCAATATTTGTGCTCTCCAATTGTGATAGCATACTCCCCATATGAGATTGATTCTCAACACCATGCTTCTCCTTATGTTCATGGTTTCCTTAGATCTCCACACCCCTTTCGGGAGATCTTTTAATATAATGCTTTGTAATTATTTTATTTATTTTCAAATATTTTTATTATTTATCATTCATATTCTTTTATATTCCTTCCTTATTTTCATTCATCTTCTTTTCTATTTCTCTTTTGAGTTTTTCTTGAGAACTTGATAAATCCATTTTTTTCAACATACTACCATCCATTTCATTAACTTTCTTCTCTAATTGAAATAACTTAAATTCAAAGTCTTCACTTTCATCATGAGTCAAGGGTGAGCCTTTAATACATTTAATTGGTATAGTATTTTTTTGGAGGCATGTTTAAAAATGATAATATTACTCCTCTTTATCACAACATTCAATCACAAAAAAATGGGATCTTCTAGTTAACAATTAGGTCACTTGTAAGTTACATGCCTTTAAAACCTTAATTTCGACAATATCTAAATGGTTGAAGTTTTTATATATGTCTGATATTTGAGTCATTCTATATCTAAAACTTTGGGCTCTAATACTCTAATATGTACTTTTTTCAATTCTATGGGTGTGACTAGAATTTGATGTGCCAGGTGAAAGTTAGTATGGTAAATTTCCCAAAACCTATTGATTTTTGACCTCTTCCCACAATAAAACTTGGATAGCATGACACCTATCCAATTGTTCAAATATAATTATGAAACTTGTATCTGAGTTAGTTTTATATGTCTCCCTAAATCCTTGACTATTTCATAGTTTGAAAAGTCATAGAAAATAAGATATAGCAAAAATAATAAGTTGGCCTTATTAAAATTTAATTCAGGATTGTTCACAATCCATAATTGCCACAGGGTATAACTCTGAAAGTATAATGAACCACAATTTCCCTAATATTTCTCCTTAATATGGTCCAAGTTTCAATATATGAAACCTCCCATAAGAAAACTTATTACAAAAATTATGAACTGATATGTTTGATGTTGATTTCAAGAGCATTCAAGAACCTATTGACAAGGTTGAATGCACCACTTACGGTCTTATGGGGATCTCTCTGGTATAAGGCCCCAACTCTGCTTCACACCATTTGGGATGAAAATCCCATTTGTTTTTTCAGCCTGACCTCCGTCTTATGCTTTTATGAATGTTAAATGTAATATGGAAGGGAAACCTAAATTAATTCCTTGATGGAATGCAAGTAAAATAAACTTCAATGCAAATAGTTTAAATGAATATGTAAAAGGAACACTACAACATATTTATAGTAAGCATGTACATAAAAGAAAGAGTGATAAAAATATCTAATTAAGATATATCACAAGTAAAAGTATTCTAGTTATTAGTTGTGAAACAATTTACAATCGACAATCAGCATAAACATATGCAAGATCAACAAGAAATTCTTAGAATGATAAGAATTTATATCTAAGAAAATAGTCCATTAACTTGCCAAAAATATACATCAGTCATATATTAACAAACAACAATAAATACAAGTCTTACGTTAGTCGATAAAACATGATAAGAAAGTCCTTGTCGTTGCCCTTCAGTCTTCTAAATATTATGGTTGAACATTCAATGCCAAATCATAAAGTGTCTTCAAAAAACCCAATAGTGGGAGTGCATAAAACTAAAAACTAGTCCTCAAGGTGTTTACAACCTTTTCCCTTTTAATAATTCTCTAAAAGTCTGAAAACTAAGATCCCTTCCTCCTTACTAAAGGGTTATATTTATACAAAAGTGAGGTGACTCTTGACCTTCCATGACTTTTCACCTACCCTCATTTCTAATATCTAATTTATTTTATTTTCTAATTTAGTTTTACTTTTACATAATTACATCAAAATTCCAAAATAACCTTTTGAATAAAATAAACATCTAATTTGGGACCAACCCCAAAATTAATAAGGCTTGCAGTTGTATTTTTAACTCTTGGGTCACATGAGTGTGTTGAGCCTTATAATATATTGCAATAGATAGAAATTTTCTCAAAATTAAGCTTTCAACTATGACTTCATGTTCACATGTGTTTGGTACTATTGACTTAAAGTCAACTTGGATCCAATGAAATAACAAAGTTGTTCTAGACATATTTGGGCACTGCAACCCCAATCACATATGTCCATAAACCAAGGGCTTCTAAACCCCTAAAAGTGTTGTTTCATACCCTAAAGGATCAAGGTCAACTGATTACATAATTTCCCAGAAGTTCTTCCTAAGAAACTGCTCAGAACTGGTCAAAACTGGACCATACAGACTGCTCCATGCTAAGGGTGCAATGCATCTCACCTGCTACACACAAAGGGTGCAATGCATACTGAAAAGCCCTTCTGTAGGGTGTGTTGAGCGAGAGCAGACAAATGGCAGAGGCAGTTTGCTAGGTGGAAACCCAAAGAATCTTCTAGAAACTACTCATATGACACTTGCCTCTCTGAATTCGCCCAGGGATGAGTAAGAGATCACAAAATCTCCAAGTGGAACCAAGAAATAATCAGTGAAATGACACTAATCAAAATCCCAGAAGCTGAATCACCCCCCTGCAAATATCTATATATGGATCCCTCATCCCAGAGATCCATAGGTTGGAATTTTGTATTTTGTAAGGAAGTGCTGTTGGTTTATTTGTGAAGCATTGTATTGTTGGGTGATCTAGTCTTTTCATGAGGTGAAGAGGGATTTCATGCTGGGAGGATGGCGTTGGATCAGATAGTTGGGTTGTAATCCTCTCTTCTACTACTTCTATCAATAAAGCTATTTGAGTTTTCCTCCATATACTTGTATATTTCTGAATCTTGTATTTGTGTATGCATTTGTATGGTTAATGTACATCTGATCCTATATTGTTTATGGTTACGGATCTCTATGCTTTGATGGTATTTTGCTACTTTGACTCTACAGGTGTTCTTTGAAGCAGGACAAGTGGGAAAGGAGTGGCGAAAGCTCTATAAAGGGAGAGAGGAAACAAGCAAGGGGCCAAGCTAAAAACTAAGGTTGGTGCTCTTTGCTTCTCTCTCATCTATCTCTCATAAAGGAAAACACAAGTTACTTTGAATTATTTTTTTCTAAGATAGCTACCTGTCTTAGTGGGACTAGCAACTCTGAATAGACACTAGTTTTCCTGGAAAAAAAATGGCGACTCCATTGGGGAGCGAATAGTTTGTTTGTTTGTTACTATTGTTTGCTTTATAAACCACAGACAGAGCTTGAAGTTAAGCCAGCTAGCCTTCGAACTGTTTTTTCTATGCAACTGCAAAGTAGATCAATGCTGCTTCAGTCAATCTCCAGGTTGGTTTATGAACTGAACATCTGACTTGCAAACATCCTAAGAGCCCTGGTGGTAGCTCAATAACCTAATTAGATCAGCCCCTATACTTTGTGTTTACTGTCTATCATAAGCTCAGCCTAAATCCCTGAACTTAGCTACAAACTGTGAGTGAAAACCAAGCTCAGTCTCGTCCCTGGACCATCGCACTATCTCTCATTGGCAGTATGGATTCATCGTACCTCCCGTGTGCTACAGGTGAGATGCATCCCCGTTTCCCTTAAGGACAGGTGCGATGATTGAATGAGACTGTTTCTGCCTCCAGATTTTGGTTTTTTCTTCATTGTTTTCAGCTCTATTCACTAGTTTTGCAGCTTATGATTAGTATATCACTGTTGAAACCTTCTTCCTTTACATTATTCAGCCTCCATTGATAAGGAATTATGAATTTTTTTTTAATGTATTTTTCATCATTTACAGTCCTCCTTTGCAAAAAGTAGCTTAATCGAACTGTTGTCTTTTTATTTGAAAGTGTCGCAACTGTCGTTTTCAGTCAAGAAAAAGAGTGTTGTAAAGTCTTCCTATTTTAGATAGTCAATTACACTTTTTCCATTGTATTTGATTTGAATTATCAATTCTTTGAAGTGTCGAAAATATTTTTTTTTCATTCGAAAGTGAAAGTGTCATCTTAGTCTTCCTTTCGTTTTTGAAAAGAAATTTCTAAAGTGTCGCCTTGAAGAAAAGTAATTCAGATCTGTACTCAATTTTCTTTTTTGTCATTCTCACATTAAGGAAACCGAAAAACAAATACATGCATGTGCATTTTCATTTAGACCACATGCAGAAATTGATTGAGGAAAAGTGCATTTAGTGTGTGCTCTCTACTCTATGTTGAAAGAATTTTACTTTTCTTTCCTTAGTAGCTAGGATTTTCATTGCTAAAAGAAAATAAACGTCTGTTTATCATCTTAGATTGCATATTTAGGAATTGTATATCTACATCACACAGTGAACCTTGAAAGGAAAACTTCTTAAGAAAGATCAACTATAAAATAAACCTCAATGAACATAAAAACGCTTTGGAACTTAACGCACAACATCTAGAAGTCTAGGCCAGAGACATATTCCGACATCGTAAACCCTAGTAACTATCGTTTTCATCGTAGGTTGGGTGATTCCTCCTCTTTGATATGACAAGTACCAGTGCGGACTTGTGCTCCCACGTACCATCGAGTATATATTGGGAGACCACAATAGGTTGATATCCTTTATCCTTAGCAAGCCGTGTCTGCTGCCCTATTGATTGTAATGCACTAAACACAACATTCGGGAAGATTGACTGCCGTACGTAAAGTATGTTGCAGTTTTGCGATTGGTTTGGTAATCCCTTTGTCTAGACTTCCAGAGTAGTCACTTTCGTTCCTTTTCAGATTCCTTAAAAGCAAAGGTCCATCTGAGCACTTGTCACTTCAGGCTCATTAAAAATCGAAGGCGATTAGAGTCATCTTTAGTTTTTTCTTGACTCTTAAAAATTGAAAAAGAAATTTGTGTCAAAGCGTCATAAAATTCATTTAAATCGGAATAACATGTTCCCCTTTTAAATTTTGAGTTGATCAAGTAATCCGCAATCGTGGAAGAAAGTCAATCAAAACCCCGTCGTTCGCGGAGACTAATGAGTCAATCATCTTTGACTCCAGAAATGAAACCATTCCGGGCCAAGAGATCTTGTTTAACTGGGTCAAAGTATCCTGGTTTATTTGAAACTTGTATTTCAACATCATTAGAGACTCCAGTTACTCCAATTATTTCTGGTATCCCTGCCTCTACAGAAGAAGTTTCACAGTTACAAGAGGACATTAGAATTGATCCTAGTGTAACAGTAAACACTTCTATTCTTGAACCAACTCCATTTAGGACTGATTCGGAAGGTTTCACCCCTCCAGTATCTGTCGCTGCAGAGTCTATACCTTCTTCGACACCAGAAATATTTACGGACTTGACGGTCTGCCTCTTCCACCTGGACTGATTGGTATAGAAGAGATTGTGGAGGATCTTCCATCCAGTACCCCATTTCATTTTGGAATTGGGATCCACCTATATCCTTCTACCACAGAAATTAGTTCTTTTGATCACCCTTCATCGCAAGTTCCTGTCGAATTGCTAGGAAATCTTTTGGATAGACTCAATATGTCTGAACAGCCATCGACATCTAGGACTGTGTCATCTGATACAGCAGTAGCAGAACCTCTTGCCGCTACTCCAAAAATATTCGCTGGTATACCATTTGTCCCAACTAGCTTTCAACCGCTAGATGGAGTCCACCCAGGGACTCTTTCGATAATATGGTCTGTTCCTATTTGTTCATCTGGAACCTTATGTGGAATTTCTTATGTTGAGTCTCAGTGAATTGATCCTTCACAACAGTATCAATTTGGGTAGTCCAGTCCCCAAAGACCAATTTACCCTTTGAACACTGGATTGCCACCATATGGGGGGTAGTATGTTTTTTCATTGTTCCCTCTGGGAGAACAACCATATGAGAGTTCACAACAAAATTTGGGTCAAGCTGGAATTGCATCCAATGGTTGGATGCCAGTACTACCTCAACAACCAAGAGTTGTATATTCAATGCAACAAAATCAACCTGTGTTGAAAATTCCCACTACATCGACTATTGTGACGGTGTCGCAAGTACAAGCGCTGCCTGTTGTATGTCAACCTCAAGTCTCTCAAGTCGTAATACAACAGCCTCTTGTCTCCGCGACTCAATCACAACCGCTGATTAGTGGCTCCTTAACTAAAGCGACTCAGGCTCAAACGGGTACTATCACCCCTTATCTTGGTCAAACATCCAGTATTGGACAATAACAAATGGTCTCATAGCCATGGATGGTGCAATATCAACAACCACAATTTCAGCAAGCTTACCGAGGACCTGAGCAACAAAGCTTTGTAGGTAATGGGCAGTTGTATATTCAAAATGGTTACCAACAATCATATTATAATGGTTATTGTTAGCTTTGCTGTATAATTAGGATTTTCTAAAGCTGGAGGCCACTTTGTCCATGGTCATGCTAAAAAGGGGGGCTCACGATGGTTAACCTCACCTTTCACTATAACTCTCTCACCCTCCTTTTGTCTTAACTTCCCATATTTGTTGAAAATCATATTAAAGAAAAAAAAATCTCTTTTCAAAGTCCTGGGCGTTAAAACTCCAAAGCCCATATAACCACACGCCTCCGCAAAAACCCAGCCGTAACCTAACCGTTGTTATCTGCCACCCCCAAACCGCCGTTTTCCTGTCACATCAAACGAAACCCACATGGTTAAATCCCTACCATCCGATCGTTCCCTCTACGATCGGACAACATTCGCTCTCCCCGCGCCCGCAAACTGACCACACGATAACTTGCGATCAAAGGTGGTTTCCGCTCGTTCTTTCCACCACACATCACCGTCTGAATGGGATCGCTCACCCTTGTACGTTTACCACCGTAGGCCCTAAAGCGGTGCGATCAATACCTCCCGTTGCCGAAACCACTGTTCCCGCCTGCTAAAGCCCGCGCTCCTCCTTCGCTCGATGACTGTTGGATCTGTCCACCCAAGATCCAACGACTCATAAATGTCTCGCCCCGTTTCCTCCCGATACTTCCCGCCAAGCACTTCTCGCCGTCGATCTGCCAAGTCTAACGACCGATATTCTTCCTGCATTCATCCCGACTATCCATGTCCTTAACCATTCCATACTCTCGAAAGGATGAAGGTGGTCAACACCGAGTACTCGGCGCAGTAACTCCTCAACAACTGCATTCAATAGGAAGGATGGCCGAGAAGAAAAGGACGAACCTCGAGTAGAACAATGCATTTAACAGTTATGGAACTTCTTCCATACGACACTCCACCTGCTCGAGAAGGAAAACATAACACTTGAGAAGATCAAATTTGTTCACTGAAGCAGGGAAATTGCACCAGAAACTCCATCAGGCAGTTAAAACGGTTGGTGGTCAATTATGACCCCTCCATACTTAGAATGGCTCAGTGCTTTTGTAATCCAAATTCTATATATACCCAGAAACAAGATGTAATCAGGGTTGATGGTTGTTGTTTTGATGTAAGGTTCAACTTCTGGAGACTGTAACTGATTTGATACTTGAAGCGTCCCATCTTCATTTTCAGCTAATACAAGCTTATTTTACTATAATGGCTCACTCTCCATCTCTACTCTGTTCTAGTCTGTGCTTATTATGCAGTTTTCTTGAACTCTTGATGTTTAGCATCAGAGGAGCTGTCGTCCTACCTCTGTGTTAAAATATTGCATGTATCAGTGAATGTTATATTCAGGTTTCTTTTTACTTAGTGCCAGAGAGTTGTCATCCTGTCTGTGCATTAGGGAATAGATTTGTAGACTTTTTTACTGGTTGCAGCTGGCCATCACAGGGTCCTGTGCATCTGCTGGTGTGGTCAGTATTCTCCATATTCACCCAATCCTTAAAATTGTGAGTAATTGGTGGTCTAAAGCCTTGTAGTCTGGGGGTGTTCATGCATGTCTGGAGTCAAGCAAAGTAGGAGTGGTTATCTAGCTTGAACAAGCATCATTCCTTCCATTCATCCATTTCCAACATCATGTTGAGTTTGTAATGTTCCCGAGCATCTCCGAGCTACAACCTAGGAGAGTTTCTTGGAGTGATAACATTAATTGGCGCCGTTGCCGGGGAGAGGAGATTGAAGCTCAGCTTCCCTGGGAGAACGACATAGTTCTAGATTTTGATGATAGACAAAGTCTGGGCACATTTTTGGTTGTAATCATCGATTTGGCGACTCTACTGGAGAACCAACCTAGTGGCGACTCCACATTTCAGTTTTGGCTTAGTTCGTGAGGCATACCCGGAGAAATCCTTAGAAATCACCAGTTGACCCAGTGCTTGACCCTGAGAAGATTGTCTAGTCGAAGAAAACATCATAGAAAGGAGCATCAGGATTAGGTAAGCCTAAAAACTATTATGTATCTCTGCAAGAGAATGTTATAACCAAGAATTTACAGTTTGAAGATCTAGAGCCTAACGTTGTTAGTGAAGAAATACCTCCAGAGATTCATAAAGCTCCTCGTTCATTCAGTTCCCCTTCGAATCTCAGTCCAAGGAGAGCCTCCCATACAGTCCATCATATTCCCTTGTCCTTTTCATCTACTTCATTGTTTACTACCGTCCAATCTGCCAGCAGGCCAGCAAGCACCTACTAAGGTGGAAAGAATAATAGCTGCTAGATATGGACCCTTGGTCTTGCCTGTCCCTTTGAATGCCATGCCTGTAGGAGAATACTAGAAGTATATGCCTAGGTTCATTGTACAAAGGGGGTAACAGCTGAAGAACACCTTGAATCTTTTTATAGTTATGCTGATAACCTGGATATTAGTGAGGATGATGTGTGGATGAGAGTTTTTTCCAAAGCCTAAATGGAGAGGCTAGAAAATGGTTCAGAGAATTAACCCCTAGGTCTATTGCAGATATTGAAGCATTAGATGACGTGTTTTTGAAGCATTGGGGAGATAAAAGAGACCTGCTCTATTACCATACTGAGTTTGGAAACTTACAGAGGGAAAATGGTGAGCTGCTGTCTGATTTTAATAAGATATTTAACCACATGTACAGCAGAATACCAGCTGAAGTGAAACCCACCCTTACCTCTACTAAGATAACTTATGCTAATGCCTTCGATTCACATTTCTGCTTACTATTGAGGGAGAGAAGATGTGCTTCTTTGGCTGATATGCAAGATGCAACATTGGAAGTAGAATCAAACATCATGGCTGCAGAAATGCTCGAAGGTGATGTTGATAGAGGAAGACAGAGGGGGGAGTCCTCATCATCCTTAGATCTCAAGATTGATAAAATGGTTAGGATGATAGAGTCATTAGCCTCTGAAGTTTCCAAATTAAGGGTGGAGCAACATTCAGAGGAGGGATAAGCTCCTTATACCTTTGCAAATCTAAATCCATATAAAGGGGCAAAGGAGCAGTTGCAAATTTTGCAAAGAAACAAAGATGCCAATGAAGACCAAAGGGCGAAAACCCTTTTTCAGAATATAGTCATGGAAGAAGAGCAATATGAAGAAGAGGGTGAGGTCCATGGTAGGGAAGACAAGGGATGTGCCCCTTTCTTAACCAGGGCTGCTTATGAGAAGTCATTATCCAAAGGCCCTGCTCATGATTTTGTTGTCCCTACAGAAGAACAAGCTTATCAACAGAAGCAACCAACAGTAGACCCCATATTCTTCAAAGTTCCAGCTACAGAGGTAAGAGGCCTTGAATGTTCCCCTTCTTATGTCAGGTTTTAGTCAGAAATTCAGAAGCCAAGAATACCCATGCCTCTGATTGAGCCAGTGAAGAAAGAGTCCTTCAAGAAATCTAACCTCGAAGAGCCGGATTCTAAGGCTAGCCCAACTTCTAATGACTATGCAAATCTGCAAACTGGCCAACCTGCTGTTATCCCCAGCCCAATGATAAAAAAGGGTGAAGTCAATTCCCCATCATCTTATGCTCCTCTGTCTGTTCAAGAGACAATCCCTCATAATTTCCCCCTAGGCACTGAGGCCAACCATAATTCAAGAGATGAGAGATTGTCTGCATAAAGCTGAGATTAAGAAGTTCTTTAAGAGTTCAAATACTTCAGCGGTGTTGACTAATCCGTTTCCAAACTCAGAAACCAATCTGGTTGCTAGCGATAATGCTTCTCCATCCCAAGTGCTTATGTTGTCCATTTCAAAATAGCAAAATGATGCTTTGATATCGACAAGGAATAAAGATTATGGGAATCCACAGATGCCGAATAACAAGGCTGCAGATCAACCTAGTAATTTGACAACAACTTCGACTGAAGTTGTGCCACCCATCATTATTGAGCTAACAATAAAGCTACCAAAGGGAGTAGTACACAAATCGACATTTAATCCTCATGCTCGAGAAGCACAAAATCATAATATAGTAGAGGATCTAGCCCAATCACTGTCCGCTATGTCGACACTTGAAGTACTGCAAAATTTCCCCTCCCAAAAGCAGGCTCTATTATTAGCAATAGGTGGGATTGACCTAGCGGATTCCAATCTTGTGGCCTTTAATCATAAAGGATACGAACCTCAGTTACCAGCTCAACTCTCTTTCCTCATACAAGTGAAAGCCCTCAACAAAACTGTTCACCGAACAATCATTGATGAGGGGGCATCCACCTGCATTATGTCAATGAGTTGCTGGAAAACTTTAGGCTTACCACCCTTGTCAAGATCATCAACGACATTAAAAGCATTTGATGGATGAACATACACCCCGTACGGGATTTTAAGTAATTTGCAATTTGAACTGGGGGGAAAGACAGTAGAAATTGACATCGAAGTTATCGATGGAAACCTTGATTACAATATCCTACTGGGAAGGCCCTGGATTTATGCTATGGCTGCTGTTGTGTCAGCATATTTTAGAAAGATTGCATTTCCCTTCCAAGGAGGAATTACAATCATTGACCAACAAACCTTCCTCCCCAATAGTTCACAAGTTACGGGAAGCATTCCAATGATCCATGGAAGCTCTCAATTGCTTCAAAATATCAGAGTAGGCCTCCTAAAAGACCCTACCTTAATGGGTGCTTTTTCCCTACCACCTCCAAGTAATTTGGTGGAAGTGGCCACAGTGGAAACCTGTAATATGGTATCTTCTATATTTATCAAGATTCAGAAGATTTCTGAAAATTTTGTTAGCATGGATCATCACAAGGTATTGCCTCCAAGCCCAATAGAAATATTGTAACAATCAATTTTCTTGGCCTGGGTGGCAAACCCAAATCAACACTCATCGAGTGTTTGGATAGATAGGTCTAAGGAATATGGCACCTCTTCAGATCCTTGGTCGCATGTACATTCTATAGACGAAGGAATCATTCAATCAATGATGATAGGAGAGGCACCATGGGAGGATTACCACCATTGTTCCCATCTTTCAAATTACAACGAAGATTATTCCAGCAACCTTAATCATCCTTCAGTTTTTGGTTTTCTATCAAACACTGTAAATACGGTGGATTCCGAACGAAATCTGTCCAATATTGAAGAAACTATCGCCATAAATATCTCGACCAAACCTAATGTTGTAGAGAATATTCATGTCAGCAAATCTTGTTCTTCTTCAAAACTGGAAATATATTGCACTCTCTTTCGTGAATTCAGAGATGTCTTTGCATGGTCATATGAAGAAATGCAGGGCATTGACTCGAGCATAGTTGAACACGAAATCAAGATGTATCCAGATGTCAAACCGATACGACAACAACTTTGGCAAGTACACCCGAAGAAAGCCGCCGCCATCAAGGCAGAAGTTGAAAAACTTTTACATGCTGGTTTCATTTACCCAGTTCCTCTAACTGATTGGGTATCGAATATTGTACCTCTGATGAAAAAGCAAGGAACAATTAGAGTGTGCATTGATTACAGGGATGTAAATCAAGCTTGTCCAAAGGACAACTACCCTACACCCTTCATCGACCAGATAATTGATGAATGCGCTAGATGCGAAATCTTTTCATTCATGGATAGATTTTCTTGGTATAATCAAATAAATATCCACCCACAGGACCAGTCGAAGACTACATTTATATGTCCATGGGGCACATTTGCGTACCGCAAACTGCCTTTCGGTTTAAAGAACATAGGGGCAACTTTTCAGAGGGCTATCAACTACGCCTTCCATGACATCAAGAACATCTTTCAACCATATCTCGATGATCTACCAGCTCATTCGTGAAAGCGGATTGACCATCCGAAACATTTGAGAGCTATATTTCTACATGCTGACACTACAAGATACGACTCAATCCACACAAGTGTGTGTTTTGTGTTGGTTCTAGTCATTTACTTGGTTTCATAGTTTCTAAGGATGGGATTTGACTCGACCCGTGTAAGGTTCAGGCAATCATCAATATGCCTCCACCTTCAAATTTGCTTCAGATTCAGAAACTCCAAGGGAAAGCAAACTTTTTGAGGAGGTTCATTCCAAATTATGCCAAACTTGCTAAAGGTTATACGCGTCTTTTGAGAAGTGCCCTTTAACTGGGATTAGGTTATGCAAGCTTCCTTTGATGCTCTAAAGGAATTCCTAATAAAAGCATCATTAATGTATGCTTCTGACTATCAAAAAAACTTTAACCTGTACCTAGTTGTAGCAGATACAACCATCGCAATGGTTTTAGTTCAAGAAGACAATGGAATCGAACATCCTGTCTATTATTTAAGTCAAAACTTAAATGATACAGAAAGCAAGTACTCCTATGTTGAAAAGTTGGCTCTTGCAGTTGTTTAAGCAATACAGAGATTTCGATACTATATCCTTTTTTTCAAAGCTACCTTTTTGTCAGATTGCAACCCTATGACTTACATTCTGTCGTGTCAGTTACTTGGGGGCAAATATTCGAAATGGATAGCGATTTTGCAAGACTTCAATATGGAATTCGTAAAATCCAAACCAAAGAAATATTCGGTTTTCGCGGAGTTACTATGCGACTTCTCATCGTTTTCCAACGTTTCAACATCCAAAGCATCAATTGTGGATGAATCTTTGTTTCTGATATCGTCGAGCGATCCATGGTATGGAGATATATTCATCTATCTCCAAACCCAAACATACAGGCCTAATACCTCTCACTCAAAACAACGACGTACTCGATACCGAGCAAAAGACTACATGATCGTTGGTGATACACTTTACCGTCGTGGTATTGATACAGTTCTGCGAAGGTGCCTCACCCATGAGGAGGCTGAAAAAGTCCTGAATGATTGCCATTCAGGCGCGTGTGGGGGGCATCAATTTGGTTACACTACGAAACAAAAGATCTTACGAGCAGGTTACTTATGGGCAACAATGTTCAAAGATTGCATAATCACAGTCAGAAGTTGCCATGCTTGTCAAATCTTCGACTGCAAAACCAGAATACCACCCACACCTCTGCATCCGGTAATTGCTGTTGGGCCATTCACCAAATGGGGCATAGATTTCGTGACATGTAACCCCACCTTGGCCAGGAGGAATGGGTATATCATAGTCGCAGTTGACTAGTTTACAAAATGGGCCGAGGCGATACCTACATTAAATAACAGCGGTGAAATGGCTGCTCTTTTCTTTTTCAATCATGTAGTCTCTAGATTCGGTGTTCCATAGGCTATAGTCACAAATCATGGATCACATTTCCGCAATCACATGATGGTTGAATTGGCTACCAAATTAGGACTGTACCACGACAGTTCTACTCCTTATTATCCACAAGCTAATGGACAAGTTGAGGCTATCAACAAAGTCCTGAAGCACATGCTACAAATTTTGATTGGAGTCCACAGTCAGAGTTGGCACCTAATCCTATACTCGGCCTTGTGGTCATATAAGAAATCGGTGGGAAATGCAACTAGATTTACACCCTTTCAGTTGGTGTATGGCCTGGAAGCAGTCTTACCGATTCAGTGTGAGATTTCATCTCTCAAGCTCGTAGTTGACCTTCTCCCCACTTGCACAATCTGGTGTCTTCAACCTTTGTCGATCATGTTGAGAGTACATCGTCAACTAGTGAAAACGAAGTCAATAGACAGAAAGGAAGATCTAAATTTCCTTGTTGACCAAAGTCAACAGGTCAAGACAGCAGTCGACCCAGTCTTGCGTTCAGAAGGTTCTCATTCAGATGATACAGTCTCCAAAGAGAATGAGAACGACACTGTTCAAATTCTTTTTGTTAACACAAAATCCGATGAACATGGGGGCAATCTACCCATTCCTTTACCGCAGGAAGGAAGTTCCTCAGCTCAAGAGATTCATCCGGCTATTTATTTGGTCCCTCCTCCAAGCAATCTAGTCGTTTCCTTCGATTGGAATCTATTAGCAAGACCCTGTCTACCGTCTAATGTGCCATTCCGAATCATAGTACAAGCTTACAGAATGATCATGGCTGGCATTATCATAGATGAAGGGGCCTCCGTGAGTATCCTTTCCTCAACTTCTTGGAAAGTGCTTGGTTCGCTATTGCTTCTGCCTAAGGTTCAAAATCTGTCAGGCTTCAATAAAGGAACCAGTCGACCATTAGGGATCCTTCCAAATTTTCCTATAACTTTGAGAAGGAAAACCATTCACTTGAACGTGATGGTAGTCCAAGGACCACTAGATTACAATATACTCCTTGGATGTGACTGCATTTACAACATGGGAGCTATTGTTTCCTCACTCTTTCGGGTGATGTATTTCCCGTATGAAGGCAGAATGGTCCAACTCGTTGACCAGCTTTCGTTCCTCGGTTCAAACACGGCTATTGGTCAAATGCCATCCCTAAATGGTCTCTTTACACAAGGAATGTCTCATCAACCTCCAGTCCGTCCACCTGATGACTTCAAGTGATTCGGTGAATTGACGAAACCCAGGGGGCCTGCGCCTTGGTCTGCTTCGGCAGAAAAACCCCAGATATAACATAGGTTTTTGTGTAGGATATATGACCAGTCTGACACAACTGTCTATTTAGGATATGGGATCAGTCTTGAATAGGATTCCCTCATCGTAGGTTATGCGATTGGAAGCTCACACCATTCACCTTTGTCTATTTCGATGGACAGAGCCAAGGAAGTGTTTTGTCTGCTCCGCGGATGAAACAATCTTGCTTAATGCAGGGATTCAATATGGTAACCTGGAAACTCTACTTTTCTTCATACCTGGGGGCATGCAAACCTATTTTACGCAAGTGAAAAGTGACCAATGTAACTCTAACCCCGTAGTTTTTACTAACTTCAACTACTTAAGTTAGCTGATTGGTGTGATCCACCATTCACCTTTGCAAGGGCCGACGACATCGACAAAGTAAAGGAAATGTTTTGTACAAAACTATCCTACCTAACCTCAGTAGTTCATTAACCCTTAGGACAGTAGTTGGTCGTTCCTAGTCTACATATAAAAGGCTCGGAGCAAAGTTTTGCATGGGGCAAGCTCCCTAAAAAATGAACCTACTAATGAGAGACATCCTTAAATATACGACTGGCATGAGCAGGTTTACGTGAAGTTCAAGCTCGTTAAAAAAATAAACCTAGCAATGAGCATATGTTCCTCCAGAGTTCAAGCTCATTAAAAAATGAACCCACCTTCGATAAATAACCTTTGTGATTGCATTGCTATCAGCTTTTGAGCCTTTGTCATGTTCTTACCATCACCTCCACTTTTTAGCCGATCACACGCCTCCACTTGATTATTTACCCTTTTGAGGAATAGCTGCGACGAGTGATTCTGTTAGCCACCTTCTTTACACTGCCGTGATTGAAAAGTTCCAAACTTACCTAGAACCAGCTGCTACCCGAAAACATCACTCGTTCCTCAAATAACGAGTCTCTTTTAAGCTCTTTTTAGACTCGTAAAATATAAAAAAATTTCCGAGCAATTGGCCTCTCCAACTTGTTAAAGTGATTGGAAGTGCCATCCCTCCTCTATATTTTAATCTTTCTGGACCTGAGAGATCATTACACAAAAAGATCGAGCGCTTGTCTTTTTCAGCTCACTAAAGTGATCGAAAAAGTCATCCCTTTCATATTATTTTATACTTTTTTTGGACTTAAGGGATTATACTATGAAAAAGGACTACTGGAGTTTCCTTTTTGTCTCTTTTTAGACTCTCTAAAATTGAAAAGGACCGAGTTATATTTGTCATTAAACTCGTTAAAACAATAGCGACAAACTTGTCCATACGGACAAGAGCGAGTTTCACTGTCGCTAAGCTCGCTAAAACATAGCGACAGGTTTGCCCGAAGGGAAAATTATAGAACAAGCATATGTTATCCTCCTCAAGCTTGAAAAAAATAAAGAGGTACTGGTCAGCAGTGACTGGGGAAAAAGGGGAAGAGAACTTGAAGAACTTCATTGGTAGCAGGTCACTTTTGAACATGACACTTTCACTCCATCACCATGATTGAGTCGGGTTGGGTTATTCCGTTCACCGATCATATCACCATTGGTCCTCTGTACCATCCATTTTTTGGGTTAATGCTACCAATCCATTTCAGTGTCGATGATATGTTCAAGAGAAGTCACTCAAAGAATTCACAAACCCAGCTTACGCCTCATCCACTGCAATACCTTCACGCTCCATTTTTCATGACCACCACCCTGAACCTTGTATCATCAGATCATTTTCACCTCCACAAAATCATTTGCTCCGTTTCATGTCGTAGATTTGGGATTCATTAAGGCCCTCCTACGACGAGTCACTTCTTGTCGACATCAGCTTATTATCCAAGAAGTTGACTTAGGAACAACCCTTTCAGTACTTTGAAGCTTTCATCCTCAATGACAAGTTTCTCACTTCCGGCGACAGGTTTACATCAATGGCCTTCGACAGAAAGATTTTGCGTGGTGTTCAACATCGACTCATGTATTCACACCATGTGAATTGTACTACAGTACCTTGAGGGTCATTATCATTATCGATGATTCCTCTCACACCTGTTAATAACTTACATCATTGGTTTGTAATCGGGCGATGTCTTTCCATGTTCGACATCAGAACATCTTTTCACATGGATCGACTTGTATTTCGGGCGAAGATTGAACGAGTTTGAAGACCCCAAATCTAGTTTCATCCATCTGGGCTGCGATATATTCAGGAAAATAAAGACATCAAATGTACTCCATAGCTGCACAGATAA
>APFE030569512.1:0-16060 GCA_000404065.3 Pinus taeda
AAATAGCATTTCTGGGTCCCTTCCTATTTATAGCAGTCCCTAGTCAATCTATAGGAAGTAAAATTAATTTTGGTCTTAAGAGCAGTTTGAAATATTAATTAATTAATTCAATTGAGTTAATTAATTAAGGAAATTTTAATTTGAAGTCTTTGTAAGCATGCACATGAGTTGTCCCACTAATTGAGAAATTTATCCTTAATTTCCTCCATTGATTGAGGGAATAAGTATGAGTTCTATAATGAGAGAATCAGTTGACTTAGTTCTAACTAGTCAAGTCTAGTTAGATTATTTTAACAAGTTGCTAAAATAATAAAATATAGTTTTTTTATGCTTGCATGCATGTGACAACTATTATTTTAGATAACTGAGAATTCACTCATGGATAACTGTTGCATGTCATATGTTAGAGACCTAGTTGAGATTAGATGTGGGACAATGTACTATTAGATGCTAGGATATTTCTAGTAAGTATTCCTTGCATGAGGAAGAAATCTATTTTCTTCTATGACTACATAGGTGGACTTGAGGTGATAGTAGGTATGATTAGGCCAATTTTCAGCCTATATAATGAGGCCTAGGTAGTCCATGATTTTCATCTTATGATTGAAGATCTTCAGAGTACAGAGAGAGCAGGATAGCTATTGAGCTGATTCTTTTTGTATGTTGTTGAGGATTTCCACTTGATTGATAATACTTGGTTGGGATTTTATGTTGGTGCTTTCCCTTAGATATATCTTGTGTTATGTGTGATTATTTCTCTTGATTAGTTATGCATGTTTCTACTTGATGTTGCTCATGAATTCGATTATGCTTCCGCTTAATGTTTTGTAGAAGTAGAACAGGTATTATGCTTTAGGACATTTCATATATCGGTTTGTTCTACAGGTGAAATTTCTACATGGTATCAGAGCACAGGTGATCAAGCAAGAATAGTATACTAGTAGGAGGAATTCGAAGTTTCTTATTCTTGATATAGATCTCAAGTTCTTATCACATCTATTTCATTGATGGCATTCAATGGTTTGAGGCTTGAGTATGCCCTTGATGGCACCTCAAACTATATAGCTTGGAAGGATTGAATGGAGGCAGTTTTGGAAGATAATGGTCTTAAGGATTTCATTGATAAAGAAGTCCCTAAGCCTACTGACAAGACTGAGCTGGGGTAAGTGTGTGTCTAGAGCTAGGAGAATTCTCTTGGAGGGTGTTCGAGATCACATAGTCTCAACCCTCCATGGGAAGGAGTCTCCGTTTGCAACGTGGAAAACATTGAAAGATTTATATCGGAATAGCAGTGATCAAAGGAAGTTGGCACTGAAGGACAAGCTTCGAAAGATCAAGTGTGAGAAGGGTGACTCTATTTCTACATTCTTGAACAAGCTCACCACCTGCAGAGATGAGCTTGCAAGCGTAGGAGTCACTACAGCTGATGAGGATATGGTGAGTATAGCACTCCTTGGCCTTCCTAAGAGCTGGCATAGCTATCATGACTCAGTGAATGGAAGGGACAAACTGCAAATTGGGAATGACTATGGTCATATTTGATGCAGGGGGAGATCAGATAGAGCACCAGGGATGGAGTTCCTTCATCAAAACATGATGATGAAGAGAAATTGGCTTTAGCTTCTAAAGCTAAGAAAGGGAAAGGGAAGGCATCCCATTCCAAGTCCTCTCAAGGAGGGAAGAAGTTTGACAAGTCAAAGATGAGATGCTTTCATTTTCATGAGCTGGGTCATTATGCTAATAATTGCCCAAAGAGGAAGTCCAAGAAGAAAGGTTCCTCCAAGGAATCTGATGGCGATGCACTAGCTTCACAGTTTGAGATGGATTTCTTACTTATTGCATGCATGGTTTCATCCAGCATGGGATGTGTTTGGTATTTGGACAGTGGAGCTTCTTTCCACATGTCAGGTGACAAGAATCTTTTTAGCACGTGGAGGAGAAGGATCTCCAGATACAGATTGAGATGGGCGATGACGGAAAGTACTGTGTCTTGAGTAGAGGTACGGTTATGTTTCGGAGGGAGCATGGTTCTCCCCTCACTCTTTCTAATGTTATGTATGTACCAGGGCTAAAAAAGAATCTTGTGTCTATTGCTATGCTTGAGGATAAAGGCTATGATGTAGTCTTTAGTTTGGGAAAGGTTTTCCTAAGGCATATCGGCACGGGACAGACCAAACAGATTGGGATTCGAATTAAAAATCTCTACAAGTTATACGTAGAAGATTGTGCTGCTCTTAGTTCCAAGGAAGAATAGGTGCATGCCCAAGATATTGGCGAGTTATGGCATAGGAGACTGGGCCACTTGCATCATGGGGCCTTAAAGATCATGCAACAAATTTCTACTGGATTACCCAAGTGCAAACTGGAGTAGACAAGCACATACAAAGGTTGTACTCTGGGTAAGTATGCGAAGGCTTCCTTTCATGATCAGGATGGTAGAGCAGGAGCAGTTCTAGATCGAGTTCATTCAAATGTATGTGGTCCCTTCTCTATAGCCTCCACCATGAAGCAAAGGTACTCTGTTATTTTTATAGATGATTTTTCTCGTAGATGTTGGATCTACTTCCTGCAAAAGAAGGATCAAACCTTCTTGAAGTTTTGTGAGTTCAAAGATTTGGTAGAGAAAGAATCAGGGAGGAAGATAAAGGCCTTGCGGAGTGATAATGGTGGAGAGTATGTTTCCCAGCAATTTAAAGACTTCTGTGCTTTAGAAGGAATTAAACAGGAACTCACGGCACCTCATAACCCACAACAGAATGGGGTGGCCGAAAGGAAGAACAGATCTATTGTGGGAGCAGCTTGAGCGATGCTACATTGCCAAACCCTACCACTTCATCTGTGGGTTGAGGCATGCAATACAATAGTGTATCTTCAGAACAGAAGTCCTCATCGTATTTTGGGGATGAAGACACCTATAGAGGCTTTTTCAGGGAAGCGGCCAGATGTAAGTCACTTTCGTATCTTTGGATCACCAGTTTACTATCATGTGACAAAATATGCTCAGACGAAGATAGACCCAACAGCTGAGTTGGGAATACTTGTGGGGTATATGGATACACCTCACAACTATCAGGTGTTTCTGCCTGCCAGTTAAAGGACAGTAGTGCGCTGAGATTTGAAGTTTGATGAGTAGCTAGCCATGTGAGAGTCACTTGAGAGGAAGCTCAAGTTGCATGGTGATGATGAGGAACTATTAGTTCCTAAGGAGGATGAGCCTCCTGATGATGTGGAGTAGCTGCATGCAGAGATTCCAGTGATGGAGATCACTGCTACTGGAGAGTCTTCCAGTGAGGGGAAGAAACGTTCTTGTGAAGCTGACAGATTGATGCAAGATGCGAGAGAGAATGTGGGGCAGCCATCCTCTCATCGTAGATAGAGGAGATCTCTTGATAGATACACTGGCTACATGGCCCTAGTTGGGGAGTGTGTAGCGACCAAGCCTTCTTCTTTTGAGGAGGTAGTGAAACAGCCAGTTTGGATGGATGCGATGGTAGAGGAGTATGATTCTATCATGAGGAATAGTGTATGGGATGTTGTTCCTAGACCAGGGGACAAGTCAGTGGTTACTTCTCGATGGCTTTATAAGGTAAAGCAGGCAGCTAATGGCAGTATTGAGAAACATAAGGCAAGATTTGTTGCCCGTGGTTTCTCACAGGTTGAGGGGATTGACTATGATGAGACCTTTGCTCCTGTTGTAAGGTACTCATCAATAAGATCAATTCTAGCACTATCAACATAGATGGGTTGGAAGATCCATTAGATGGATGTGAAGACAACTTTCCTCAATGGGGAGATTGAGGAAGAGGTATACATTGAGCAGCCCAAAGGATTTGAGACCTTCGATCATGAGTCACATGTGTGTCGGCTCAAGCGAGCATTGTATGGGTTGAAGCAAGCACCCTGTGCTTGGTATACCAAGATCGATAGCTATTTCACCACGTTGGGCTTCACCAAGAGTGAAGTGGATGCGAACCTCTACCACATCATTGTATATGGTAGGCTATTGATTATTTTACTTTATGTCAATGTTCTGATTTTGACAGGTGATGATGAGTTGATCAAGTCTTGCAAGAAGGATCTTGCAAAAGAGTTTGGGATGAAGGACATGGGCCTCATGCACTACTTTCTAGGAATGGAGGTGTGGTAGAGAGATGGGGAAGTATTTGTTTCTCAAAGCAAGTATGCTAATGAGATACTGAGGTGCTTCCACATGGATATGTGCAAGCCCATGGAGACTCCTCTAGCAAGCAACTAGAGGAAGGAGGATGCCACTTCAGGTGAGGTAGTAGTTGCTACAGTTTATCGGCAACTTGTGGGTTCACTCATGTATCTAGTGAACACACGACCAGATTTATGCTTTGTAGTGAACCAGCTGAGTCAAGCTATGGTTCAGCCAACCAAGTTATTTTGGAAGGTGGCAAAGAATGTGCTGAGATATCTCAGAGGCACTACACAGTATGGATTATGGTACAAACAGACAGAGGGAGTAAAGCTCCAAGGCTTCACAGATGCAGATTGGGCAGGTAGTCCATCAGACAGGAAGAGCACTTCTGGAGGGATCTTCAACCTTGGATCAACTACAGTTTCTTGGTATAGCCGGAAATAAAGATCAATTGCACTTAGCTCAGCGGAGGCAGAGTACATGGCAGCAAGTCAGGCTACATGTGAGGCCATCTAGATGTGGAAGATCCTGTTGGGATTGTTTGGTCAGATGATGGACTCGACAATGATATATTGTGATAATCAGAGTTGCATTAAACTCTCTGAGAATCCAGTGTTTCATGACAGGTCCAAGCATATAGATATCTGCTATCATCATCTACGGGATTATGTGGTCAAGAGGATCATGATATTGCATTATATTTCGACCGAGGAACAGGATACAGATATTTTAACAAAGGCATTGTAAAAGGGCAAGTTTGAGTTCCATAGAGACAGGATCGGGGTTGCTGATAATCCCTTTCTTGTTGAGAGGGAGTGTTGAAAAGTGTGCAACATGAAATGCTAAATTTAGAATGTGCTAAAAATAGCATTTTTAAAAATAGCATTTTTGGGTCCCTTCCTATTTATAGCAGTCCCTAGTCTATCTATAGGAAGTAAAATTAATTTTGGTCTTAATAGCAATTTGAAATATTAATTAATTAATTTAGTTGAGTTAATTAATTAAGGAAATTCGAATTTGAAGTCTTTGTGAGCATGCACATGAGTTGTCCCACTAATTGAGGAATTTATCCTTATTTTCCTCCACTGATTGAGGGAATAAGTATGAGTTCTATAATGAGAGAATCAGTTGACTTAATTCTAACTAGTCAAATCCAGTTAGATTATTTTAACAAGTTGTTAAAATAATAAAATATAGTTTGTTGATGCTTGCATGCATGTAACAACTATTATTTTAGATAACTGAGAATTCACTCATGGATAACTGTTGCATGTCAATTCTATCAAAGACCCAGTTGAGATCAGATGTGGGATAGTGTAATATCAAATGCTAGGATATTTCTAGTAAGTATTCCTTGCATGAGGAAGAAATATATTTTATTCTATGACTACATAGGTGGACCTGAGGTGACAGCAGGTATGATTAGGCCAATTTTCAGCCTATCTAATGATGCCTAGGTAGTCCATGATTTTCATCTTCTGATTGAAGATCATCAGAGTACAGAGAGAGCAAGATAGCTATTGAGCTGATTATTTTTGTATGTTGTTGAGGATTTCCACTTGATTGATAATACATGGTTGGGGTCTTATGTTCGTGCTTTCCCTTGGATATATCTTGTGTTATGCGTGATTATTTCTCTTGATTATTTATGCATGTTTCTACTTGATGTTGCTCATGAATTTGATTATGCTTCCGCTTAATGTTTTGTAGAATTAGAACAAGTATTATGTTTTAGGACATTGCATATATCGGTTAGTTCTACAGGTGAAATTTATACAAGTTGCTCCATTACTGATAGTGGCATCAAAATATGAGAAGCACCCGAGTCCAACATGCAGTTATGGATGAGGAGGTTATGTACTACTAGAGTAATGTAAAAGGTGTTGTGGAGGGATCTTGTTCTTCAACATGGTGCCCAAAGACAACCATTGGCCTTTCTTATTGGAGGTTTAAACTATCAGGTGATTGGACTGAAGCAAATGGAAACATGAACTGGGAAAATTAGGCCTTATAGGTGGGTTTTTTTAAGAGCTCAGATAACAAGACCGAGATCTTGACTTTCTCAAGATCTTTTTGAAGATTAAAGATAGCAGGGCCTTTTTCTGTAGTGCTAACCTCTACTGACTCTTTTTATTTTTCCCAGATGGGCTTAGAGGGGGGAGGTGACTTCTCTTCTTTGAGGACTTTGGGCTTAAAGAAGTTTGGATCTGAGGACTCCTTATTTTCTTGAATAATTGGATCTAAAGGCCCCTTCCCCTTGTCAACTGGCTTAAGAGTCTCTTGGGAGGAATTGCCTTCATTTTGGTCTTGTCCCCTCGATGTCTTTCCAGAAGACCGAAGCTCATATTTCTTATGGAGCTGAGCCTACATGAAATCAGAGAACTACTTGCAGTAATCACCAATCTCACCATCATCTAACATTGCATCAAGATCACCACCCTCTTCTTCATATGTTCTGACTTCTTGTTCTTGATCTGAGAAAGAGGAATACATGTTCCCCTGAAATTCATTGGCATCTAATATTTGATCCTCCATATTATATTCTATATATAATGGAGGATGGATGTGGTCTTGATGTTATTTTCTCTCCCTTTGCAATATCTGTAGGGAAGGCCTTTGTATTGGGGATTGAAACCTCAATTAGAAGTCGGGGAGTTCTGTTCTTGAAGGTTTTTATTTTCTAGCTCCATTTTTATTAGTTTATTTTATAAGTTCTTTATCAACTTATCCATCTCCTCTATCTTTTGTTCTTGGGATTCTCTTCTATGACTTGAGGAATTCACCTCCTCTTTCCCCTTTTTCTTCTCTCCAAGGATAGCTCTGCTTCCTGACTTCCCTGTTGATGCAAAATTTGCTTCTACCTCAAAAGCATCAATTTGAATCTGGTCCAAAGTACGAGACTTCCTCTCTTTGAGTGTGAAGCCGAACTTTGATTCAAAGACCCCTGCAAAACCCACTGGGGAAATGACTTGTGGAATTTTAATCTCCGCATGTAGACTATTGTACAAATTATTAAACCTTTTTGTAAAGTCCAAGATACCCTCATCAAGTTTCTTCTTCATAGTGTTGAAATCAGTAAGACTGTACCCATGATATCTCTTCTCTCCCCATTTCTGCACAAAATTATTATCCATCTCTTCCCAAGTGGTAATGAAAGCATTCAGAAAGTATTTGAACCATTTCCTATCTTCCCCATTGAAATATTGGATGGAGAGCCTCAACACTACATTCTAGTGCTCGACATTCAAAGTTTCTACAAAGGCACATAAAGATTCTATGTGTCTTTGTGCCGATGTGTCATCTTCTCCATTCAACCTGGGTAGGAGCTTGAGATAGTCCAGTGGCATAGCATTTAAAGGTTGAGGCAGGTCAAAGGGAGCATATTTGTTTAACAGGAAACCTGGGACAACCATCTAGAGTAGAGGTGGTGTTGCTTGATTTATGAGGGGTCTCTAAGCTATGACCAATTGAGAGACAATTGACTGGTCGTGGAATGAGAAACTATTCAGACTGTAGGTAGGGCTACTCTAGAGGATATCTTTTACCTCCTCAACTTTAGGGAGGGGAGGAAACGAGAGAGAAGGGTTGTTGACTAAAATTCCTTCTTCCTTTCCCTCTAGGGAGGCGGTACTGAGTAGCTGACCACTTTTTGAAGGATATACTAGGACTCTAGGAGAAAAATTGAAGCGATTAATTATGGCATTATGTGAGCGGGATGAGGATATTTAAGGAAACGAGGATATAGTATCATCAATATTGGTTATTTTTTCCTTCCTAATCCTTCTAGATATTAGTTTTTCCCGATCATATACAACTAGCATTCTTTACTGAGAGGTATCTAAGTAGTTATGGGGCCTCTTAAAATCTAGGGTGATGAACTTATGATTTGATAGTGGATTAGCCAAGGTGATAAATCTACAAACCACACATCTATTCTCACCATATCAAAGAGTGTATGAATTTCATACACAGGGGAAAAAATCTCTAATCCATTCACTGGCAATGACGCGAGAAAGATGTTGTCACTCCTAGAGACAACCTCTAGGTTGATAGGAGATGAGTGCCTAGGACATCTTAATTAGTGTTGTCAAAATTGTCTTAAGGAATTGTAGCACCATATTTTTTCACAATAAATTCAAATAGAAATGATTCAGAAGCACTCACAAAGATACAATGTACGAACCAACATACACGCAGGCATACACAAGAAATAATCGTCGATCAGTGATGGCCAAATCAGATTGAGAGCTTGCAGCAAATTAGTTGTTAAGATGAATGTAATTGTAGAAGACAATATAGGAGAAATGCATTTATAGAGCTTAAACTTTAAGAATTATATATAAATGCATTTAGAGAGAAACGAGAGAAAGGGAATGTTATTGGAAAGCCAAGATACATGGAGCATTTTTTAAAGGCTTAATTTCCACATCAATACAACCATTATCAATCAATAACTTGATCGAAATGAATCTTCATCTAATGAGAAATATGTCTAGCAGCTATGTGAGATGAAATATGAGAATAATATTTAACATGTATGAAAACACAAAGGGAGATGAACATACTGCAACCCAATAAGTTGAAATCACTAGAAATCTTGTATTAATCTTCTAAGAAACATACATACATCTATATTCATAACATTGTCTTCATGAAAATAGGAAAAGGCCATTTCCAAGAGTTCTTTCCAAAAATTATGAACCTGATTTAAGTGTTTCATCCATCTATTTATAATCAAAGGGGAGCTTTGAACAATAGTTACAAAATATCTCAGCTGAGCTTCAGTTGTTTGATCAATTAGTTGCCTTGGCATGTGATGGTTATACTACCCAAAATGATTACAATAGATCTGATATCTTCTTTAAAATGCAACAAAGTACAAAATAACAAAACATGGAAAAACTGAATGATGACCATAGCAAAATATCTCCATGCCAATTCCTGTGATCACCTCTAATCAAGCCATTCCTTTACCATGATGTTCCTCATCTATTACTCAATAGGTTCACTTGTCATTTTCTCCTTAATTGCTTGAATTCCCCACTTTTTGGGGTTAGGAGCAATTAACTGTTGATTTCTTGTCACAATGCAGAAACAAATGTTGACCTGACAGTATTTCATTTCCTGACTGCTCGAAGCTCCATGCTGAGAAATTAATTCTCTGGTGACCTGCACATTGTTTCCTGAGTCTCATACCTCCATTTATCTCACTGAAGATGTGTATCGAAGCATAGAGATGGCTTGTATCACTTCAAGGCAGACCCAACACTCTTTCCCACTAATCGTGGTCCTTTCTGCCTTGACCGAGTGATATTTCATAGTTTCCATTACTCCTAAGACAAACTCCTTTATTCCTGCATTTAATCTTGCAACTACCAACCAATATGCCTTTAACTCTATGTACCATGCTTATCAGAGAAATTCCATATCGTAATCTTGATAGTGGTGTAGCATTCTAATCTTTCGATTTTCGACCTCTGATATGATGAGCTCCTTCTACTTAGCCCTTCCCACATTTCTCACAATAGGACCAAGGGTCGTGACCTGTTACTTCGCCTTGAGATGCTAGAGTGTTTTGCTCCTACCAACGGGTAATTTTTCTTTGTTAAGTGCTTAAACCCCTTGGTTATTTAAGTCTTAACGACCGTATTCTAGCCCAATATCTAAGCACCCTTATCGGAAGTTTCCAATTGCAAATTATTATAAAGTGTCGACATCCTCAACCCCTAATATATGATCTATGATATGAAGTTATCACTCCACATGGGACCTCATGAGTGGTGACACGTGTCACCCATATTTTTCACATTAGGCCCCTAAAAATGCCAAGACTACATGCCACGTGTCCTATCATACTGTCATATCATGCTGACATCAAATGCCACTTTAGCTTTATTAGAGCCAATCATGTGCTTCCATATATACCACCAGAGGAGAGAGAAAAGGGCCTGGCCACATTTATTTTTGTGAAGCAATCCTTTGTTAATATTTATTGATGTTCCCCGATAGTTTTAACACTATCGACGCTTCACCCGTATCACAAATTTTTAAAAGGTTCTCACATTCAGAAGTTCCAATTCTCTAATCGTCGATATGCATGATGCTCTAATGCGCTGATCTCCTCCAAGCTCTGATGTTGCAACCACCAATATTTGATGTCTCTTGACCTCCAATATGCGATGCACTGATATGCTTGATGCTTTGATGTTATGATGCGCTGATATGCCCGACCTCCGATATGCGATCACCGATATCTCTGATGCTCTGATGTTGCAATCTCTAATATCTTTGGACCTCCGATATGCGAAATTTGATATTCTAGACCTTCCTAAGGCTTCAATCCTTTAAAATTCAGTAGACCATATCTTTTGATCCAACATTCCATTTTTTGGATGTCCACATATCGTTGTAAAGCTTGTTCAGAGCATGTTCCAATGGAGTGGCTCTGATGTAGGTGTTGAGTCCTTCCGCAGTTTGGGGTATGACTACAATCTTCTCCACTCTTTTGCATTATTTTGACATCACTTGGCATCATTTGAACAATTTTGATGTAAGTGATAACAATATGTATAATTTTGACAATTAAGATTATAACTTTAAAAAGTAAAAGTTAGAAGATACTCTAAAGCTTAAGGAAATTCTAGTTCAATAATTAAAGGACAAACAAAAGAGTCATGATAGACTAGAGGATGAAAATGAAGTCTTGAAACTAGAATTATAAAAAAGGCAAGGAAATACTAGTTTGTATGCATATGATGGAGATATCATCTCTTTCAAAACTCAACATGAAGAAGAAATAAGAAAAGAGGAGTTTCTTATGAAGCAAGTAGTTGAATGGGAAGATATATTCCAAGAGTTAGAGGTATAAATTGTATCTCTAAGAACAAATCTCCTGAAGATCATGTCCAAGATGGATTTACACCTCATATTTACTAAGGGTTCAGAAGAATTAGATGATATCCTCAGCTTTTAAATACCATAAACACGTAAATATGGTTTAGGATATAAAGAATTTCAGTAGACTTTGAAAGTAGAATCGAGCTCCAAGTCCCTTAGAAACAAGGAGCCTCAAGGTGATGCAAAATCTCTCTAAGGAAGAGCTAGTAAGGATGAAAGGGTGACAAAAAAGAAGGAAAATAAAAAAGATGCCAACCCATACAAGAACAAGAATGCACTTTAGAGAAGAGCTACCAATTATCAAGCAAGACAATAGAATCTCAACAGATCTACCGAACCTCGGTAGAATCATTACTTCATGAACCCAAAGTTATTATATAGAAATTATTTTACGTGTCAAAACTTTGGTCATATGTTAATTGCAAAGTCATTAAAGTTGAAAGAGATGAAAATTATATATCTATAAAATTCTCTACTACACAAAGAAACACATTCTCATGCTTATGAATGATATTAAGTGTTATTTCCTCCATAAATATGGGTAAAAATCTAATGATTTCAAGAGTGAATTTTTTTATCCTACTAAAAAAAATAAGTTTGAACAACTAGCTCCCCAAAAGAACATAAAATGGTGGAAAAAAAATATAGAAAATGAAGAATGTGGTGTTGTACTCTATGCAAATGAAAGAGAGGATAATTGCTAGTTGGACAATAGCTACTCAAATAACATGACTGGAGACAAGATTAGGTTCTTATTTCTGAAAGAAAATGGAAAAGGCAGTGTTAAGTTTGGAAACAATTCCCCAATAGAAATCAAAGGGAAGGTGTTATCACAAAATCAAGCACTGAAGGGCTGCTGATCAGGTAGACTCTGTGTAACTATTTCAGACCAATCTTTGAACTAAGGATTAGCCTCCTTAGCCTGAGAGGGCTCTCTCAAAGGATTAATGATATTGATTTATGATAATATAGATGGCTAACTCTATCTTGGGTTTGTGTGCTTGTAGGTTGAAAAGATGAAGGCTTGCTACCATTGGGCTATGGAGTCAACAAGTCAATAAATTCAGTGGCAAGGTTTCTTGACATGAAAGCTGAGGCAAATAGGGTTTTCAAACAAAGATAATTCACTTAAGGAAATAGGTCATCAAAATAATTCCATTACTAAATGAAGTCAAAGCATAAGATTATGAATTCTGAGTAATAGTAATGAAATCTACTGCTGATAGTTCAAAGGTGATTTACTCACAATATTATGGAAAGACACATTCATCTCATTACTAAAGGAAGTAAGAGCATAAGATTATGAATTCTGAGTAATAGCAATGAGATCAATTTCTCAACACAATCATTCCATCATTAAAAGAAATCAGAGCACATGGTTGTGAATTCTGACTAATAACAATGTAATCTAGTGCTGGTGGTTCAAATATAAAACACAGTCATCTTATTGTTAAAGGAAGTCAGAGCATAAGATTATGAATTCTGAGTATTAACAATAAGATATACTGCAAGTTATCAAAATAAAATATAGATCAAGAAAGGATTAACTCCATGAGAACTCAGATCTGTTCAAGAAAACCTCTCTGCATTACTGATTATAGTTCATAGCATAAAGCAGCAGCTGAGCCAAAAAGTCTCCAACCCTTTGCTAATTCGACCTCATGCTCTATATAAAGCATTTACAAATAGGATTCCATCATCCCTCATCAAGAGAAATCGAATTTTCCATCAGTGACACCTATTCTAACCATAAAACAAACCATTAATTAGAACTAGCTGTTAACTAGGAGTCCTAGAGACCTAAAACAATTAGGAGTCTAACTCTTCATTATGATCAAAACAACCTTATCTAAACATTTAACACATTATTTGACACCCAAAACTCCATGATGTCGAACTTGATGAAGCCTCCCACGTGGTCACCCAACTGCTGATGACAAACCCTAGAAATTAGGGAACATGTTTCCCTGTTTTTTTAGGTTTAGATCCTTGAAAATTGCAGAGCCTTTATCTCTTCATCCATGCCACATTTTACGAAACTGAAGGAGGTTTTTGTAGCCCATGTTGTCCAGAACAAAAAAATCTCCTGGTTTTTTAAAACATTTCTCCAGCTGTCCGGAAACTGTCCTTGAAAAACACATGGAAAACAGGAGATGAAAAACTGCACCTACAGCAATTTCGTAGCGCAACTTTGGTCACCCGTTTCTCCCAGATCAGAATGAATTTGAGGAAAATGAAAGAGGTTTTTGTAGCTTGGTATGTTAGGAATAAAAGCCTTTTTCAGTTTTAAAAATTAAGTTTTCAGCTGCTCAGAAACCCTTCTGGAAATTTACTATTAAACGCAGAAAACAGAGTTTTTTCTGCTAAAACAGTCTGCTACAGGGGTTTCGTAGCGCGCTGCGAAAACACTGTATAATTACAAAACCACAGTTTAAGGCCAAACTATGACTGTCTTGGGATTTCTTTTCTCAACAGCCACTCATTGAATGGATTAAAGGCTAAAGAGTTAACCTCACTTTGATGAATTACAACTGAGTTTTAAGGCTTGTTAGGTGCAGGTGTACGCATGTCCCATATGAGAAAATGGCAATCATTTCCAACAGAGCCAAAAAGGTATTCATCTTTGAAATGCCATGAAACATATTCAACTGCTCCCTCATGAACCTTTAACTATTTTATTGGCCTTAAGCACTTTCTTTCCAAATGCAGCGTTTATATCCCACAAGCATATTGTGCATCGTTTGAACCACTTAGTATGTGACCTTTTAGAGGACTTCATGTCAAAGCATATCCTTCATTAGAATGACCTTTCAATATCAATTCAGGATTGCAAACCCTTTCTTGAGGAGCCTGTGATGGATGCTTGCTGTAATCAAACACATAAACATTTGAGCTCACTGTCTTCGTTGCAATGACAAAATGAATTATGTGGCATGTAGCCCTTTTTTTCCTCAAAACTGGTCAACTTCATCAAAATATGCAGCTACAGCAGTTTCGTAGCGCGCTACGAAAATGCTGCACATTAGGCATTATCTTCAGCAGTTTCGCAGCGCGCGCTACGAAACTGCTGTGTAATCACCAAAACATAGTTTTAATGCCAATTCTCCCTTACCTTAGCCTTTTCCTTTGAAATATTTTCAGTGATAACAGTGGCTCCACTTGGGATAGTGTGCCCTTGTGGTACACTAAGAACTCGGAGGTCCAGTGCCTTATCCTCTTATGATAAATGGAAATCTGCTTGACAAACATCCCCTTCAAGTTTCTTGGGCCTTCACCTTGGGCTTGAACTTGATGATCACTGTAGGAGAGAGAAGTCTATATCTACTAAAAACAAAAATGCTCAGTCAACCTTGAGCTTATTTTCATTTACTTACCTACCTACTAGCTGCAAGCTCCACTTGTAGCTCAAGCAACATGATATTTCCAATAAAGCCAATCAATTGTCCTTTCTGATATTGGAGGCTCTTGACTGCATTCAACCTCAAAATAACCATGATAGTGAGATGACCAAATCAACTTATAATGTACCTGATCTTCATAATGCAAATGAAAAAGAAATACTGGTGTGCAAAGCTTCGCCATGTATTCACTTATAGGGTCAAAGAAGACATGATTATTTTGATGATCATCATAACACTCTTTATCTTCAAACAACTGATCCTCAACTACACAACATTTATTTGACAAGCTATCCAACTGCTTTTTTGAATCATTCCAACAAACAATGGAATTTTCCTCATTATTATCATCATTCTTTGGTGTAAGCTGCTGCAAGAAATTACAAAATTGAACAATCTTTTCCTCTGTTTGAAGGTCATAAAAAATTTCTTCCAACATTTCTTCTTGGTGTTGGTAATCATGTTCATTTTGGTAATGATCCAAAGACTGACAAGTCTGCTGCATCTCTTCATTCATATCAAAGGATGAAACATGGTTTTCACAAGTAAACCCCTGCTGCTTTTCATGCTGCGTTTCATGAGATGTTATACTTTCTTCTTGGTGTTGAAATGCATTGTTATGAAGAGCCTCTAAAATTTCTTCATCCATAAATTCATCGTCATCATAACAATCCTCCAAATATTGAATAAAACTCGTAGAATTTTTACAGCAATCTTTGACCAGCAATAAGGAGGGATGACACTCTTTATACATGTCATAGAATGCATCATGGAAATCAGCAAGAGAATATAATGAACCATTTTCCAAACTTTTATACCAAGACCATGATTTTCCTTCTAAAGTGGTCATAAACATTTTCATGAGACAATCTTCAGGGAACTGAACCTTAAGACTGTGTACATGAATATGAAACCTAACCAAATGAAGAGCAGCATTGTCCTTCTTTTCATCTTTGAATATTGGAAGATCCTCTAACCAATCAACCTTTGGCATAGGATTTGGAAAACCAGGGATATGAGACCGATTCATAGGAGCATACCTGGCATTCATTCTTGCAGTGGAACTCATCTTGAAGCTTCATCAAGCTACTGATCTTCTAGCAGTGGAGTCACCTTCCAATTTGTTATTTGATGTGTGGAGTCGCCAAGGTAGTTTTTCAGCCTCAAAAAGATGTCTGAGCTCCTGCTACCTTCAGAAGTTCAGCCTCTTGATTTCGGGAATGAATAGACTTCAGGCTCCCGGCAGATGCACCAAAGAATGATGATAATAATGAGGAAAATTCCATTATTTGTTGGAATGATTCAGAAAAGCAGTTGGATAGCTTGTCAAATAAATGTTGTGTAGTTGAGGATCAGTTGTTTGAAGATAAAGAGTGTTATGATGATCATCAAAATAATCATGTCTTTTTTGACCCTATAAGTGAATACATGGCAAAGCTTTGCACACCAGTATTTCATTTTCATTTGCATTATGAAGATCTGGTACATTATAAGTTGATTTGGTCATCTCACTATCATGGTTATTTTGAGGTTGAATGCAGTCAAGAGCCTCCAATATCAGAAAGGACAATTGATTGGCTTTATTGGAAATATCATGTTGCTT
>APFE030569512.1:16278-47343 GCA_000404065.3 Pinus taeda
AGCATGAGTAACCATGAATTCTGAGTAATAAGTATTAAAACATTGAAGAAAAACATCCAAAGATAGGAGCCAAGAACTCAATTCACCATAGTTCAACACTTAAAGGAAGTCAGAGCATGTTCCTCCATGAATTCTGAGTAATAAGCATTAAGACTATGGAAGTAAAACATATGAAAGATAAAAGATAAAGCTCACTGAAGTACACTAAGAATCTCAGCTTCAGAAAAGTCCAGTTGCTTCTATATATATCAGTCCTTGCATAGCATTTACAAAAGTAGTCTTCTTCTATCACATTTTCCAACCCTTTTTACATTGCTGCTCTAGCTATATATAGAGTTTTTCTTCTAACTAATGAGATTCCTCCTCCAGCATGAGGGGAATTCGAATTCCTCCTTATTTGACTCCTATTGACACTTAAACTAACTATTTAATACAAAATACAGCTAACTAGGAGTCCTAGAGACCTAAAACAATTAGGAGTCTAACTCCTCATTATGATCAAAACAACCTTATCTAAACATTTAACACATTATTTGACACCTACAACTCCATGATATCGAACTTGATGAAGCCTCCCACGTGGTCACCCAACTGCTGATGACAAACCCTAGAAATTAGGGAACATGTTTCCCTGTTTTTTAGGTTTAGATCCTTGAAAATTGCAGAGCCTTTATCTCTTCATCCATGCCACATTTTACGAAACTGAAGGAGGCTTTTGTAGCCCATGTTGTCCAAAACAAAAACCTCTCCTGGTTTTTAAAACATTTCTCCAGCTGTCCGGAAACTGTCCTTGAAAAACACGTGGCAAACAGGAGATGAAAAACTGCACCTACATCAATTTCGTAGCGCAACTTTGGTCAGCCGTTTCTCCCATCTCAGAATGAATTTGAGGAAACTGAAAGAGGTTTTTGTAGGTTGGTATGTTAGGAATAAAAGCCTCTTTCAGTTTTCAAAATTAAGTTTTCAGCTGCTCAGAAACCCTTCTGGAAATTTACTAGTAAACGCAGAAAACAAAGTTTTTTCTGCTAAAACAGTCTGCTACAGGGGTTTCGTAGCGCGCTGCGAAAACACTGTATAATTAAAAAAACCACAGTTTAAGGCCAAACTATGACTGTATTGGGATTTCTTTTCTCAACAGCCACTCATTGAATGGATTAAAGGCTAAAGAGTTAACCTCAATTTGATGAATTACAACTGATTTTTAAGGCTTGTTAGGTGCAGGTGTACGCATGTCCCATATGAGAAAATGGCAATCATTTCCAACAGAGCCAAAAAGGTATTCATCTTTGAAATGCCATGAAACATCTTCAACTTCTCCCTCATGAACCTTTAACTATTTGATTGGCCTTAAGCACTTTCTTTCCAAATGCAGCGTTTATATCCCACAAGCATATTGTGCATCGTTTGAACCACTTAGTATGTGACCTTCTTTTAGAGGACTTCATGTCAAAGCATATCCTTCATTAGAATGACCTTTCAATATCAATTCAGGATTGCAAACCCTTTTTTGAGGAGCCTGTGATGGATGCTTGCTGTAATCAAACACATAAACATTCGAGCTCACTGTCTTCATTGCAATGACAAAATGAATTATGTGGCATGTAGCCCTTTTGTTCCTCAAAACTGGTCAACTTCATCAAAATATGCATCTACAGCAGTTTCGTAGCGCGCTACGAAACTGCTGCACATTAGGCATTATCTTCAGCAGTTTCGCAGCGCGCGCTACGAAACTGCTGTGTAATCACCAAAACACAGTTTTAATGCCAATTCTCCCTTACCTTAGCCTTTTCCTTTGAAATCTTTTCAGTGATAACAACGTCTAGCATGCCTACAGTTGTGCTAAGCATTCATCTAAACAAGTATCTACATTTGAAGCTTGTTTGGGTTATTTCCAAAGTCTCCTTTGGATTTCATCTTTGGTAAATATATTGTAGTAGATGGATATAGTTATGTGGACAAAACCAAGCATTTCGTTGAAAAAATACAATTAGTGCATCAAATAGTACAAGAACATCTAGAGAAAAGCCATGCCAAGTTCAAAGAAAGACATGATAAGCATCATGTTGATCATGATCTAGAAGTGGGAGACCAATTTTGGTTGTACATCAACAAGGAAATATTACAAAGTGAAGGTAAAAATAACAAGCCAATCAAATATGGTCCTCTCAAAATTTTGGAGAAGATTGGTAGCGACACTTTCTGATTATATTTGCCACCTTACATGAAAATTTATTATGTTGTAAATGTGGAAAACTTGAGATTGTATGAGTATCCTACAATTGATGATCAAGAAGAGAATGTTCAAATTTCATCTATAGAATAATTTTATCCTGAATATTTAAATGAGTTGCAGCAAGACTCTATTATTGACAGGAGAATAAGAACTTCACACAAAGGCAATGTGGAGTATCTTCATGTGGGGCTCAAAGGTACCAATCCAAACAAATCAAGGTGGACAAATATCGAGAAAGTGAGGGATTTTTACCCTCACTTACTTGCGGAGTAAAAATAAACTTTTGGTGGTCCAAAAGCTTCTAGTGGGGAGGAGTGATTTAGGGGACAAAAAATATGCTAAAAAATGAAAGTGCTCAAAATATTTCAAAACCAGTGCCAAATCATAGATCTCATCATTTTGATTCCAATGATGCTTGAATTGCCTCAATCTGACACCATATGAGGAAGTTATCACGTTCTGAATTTTTTGGCAAATAATAAAAAAGTCAACTTGCAGGGTATGGATGCCACATACTAGTCTGTACAATGATGTAATGCATACGTCATTCGATGACTGGGCAGTACATGAGCCAATTAGGGATTGACATGTGGCACACACAAGAAGCAATATTTGGGTGTTTTTGATTGGTTAAATTTGAACCAACCTCGTTGAGCCATGTGTCCCAATCAGAGGGTGCCACATGGCCCAATCGAGGAAGGTCACATGGCCCTTTCGTATTTGCAAAAAAATTTGGTTAGTTGCACTCTGTGGGGGTCAAACCCATGACCTGCCACCTACAAATATACCATTGCACCCTTGGGCCAACTGTATTACTTGTTATACAAGGCTCAACAGGTTTTATTTAAATTCAAATGGTTGAGCAGTTGGGGGGAAGGGTGAGGCCAGTGGGCATGCACGACTGACCCCATACCAATTCATGTGGGAGTCCCCAGAACCAAAGGCGAAGGAGTTGGGAGTTATGGCGAAGGGTTAAGAACCAACCCAAGGCCTTATGACATGCACATAATAGACATCGGGGTAAATGAGGGCACAGGTGTTTGGCACCATGTTACACCTAAGGGCTAGGGCACATGCCACCTACAGAACCAGGAGTAGACGAGCAGTGGGCGCATGTCCTATGGCCCATGACCCTCAGTCACTTGGACACATGTGACCAACGAAACAGTATATTGAGGGGCTATGGCCCATTTAAAAATCAAAACAAAAATTTATTATATTATTTAAAACAAAGGTGAAGGAGTTTGGAGTTATGGAAAAGGGTTAAGCACTAGTCCAAGGTTTTATGGCATGCACATAACTGACATCGGGGAAAACAGGGGCACGAGCGTGTGGCACCCTGACGCACCCAATGCCTAAGGCACATGCCACCTGCATAACTGGGAGAAAATGAGCAGAGGGCGCGTGGCCTATGGCCCGCGACCCTTGGTCACTCGGACTCATATGACCAGCGAGGCAATTAGGGAATGGGCTATGACCCATTTAAAAATCAAAACATTTTTTTGTTATATTATTTAAAACAACGTGCCTCATATTCCTACCCCGACAGATTGAACATAAGACCTTCAATTTCCCATTACAACACACCGCCAATCGAACTATAACAAATTTATTGGAACTTTTTCAGAGTGAGACTGGTTTGAAGAGCGTTTTGCGGGTAGTTTGAAGAAGGGGGCCTATCTTGGTCATTTTTCAACCTTTTTGATCCCAGGAAGAGACCAAGTAGGGGTTTTTGGGCATTTTGGATGCAATTGCATTGTTAGTTTTACAAATTGATACTTGTATGTTGATGTATTTTAGAATTTGAGCATATAATAAATAATGCCACCATTGGAAATTAGACTTGAAGATGTAGCCCAAGAGGGGTGAACTCCGTTATCAATTTGATGTGTTTGATGTTGCATATTTGTCCATTTTTAACTGTTAAAATTTCTGCAAAACTTGCATAAGTTTGTGTGATTTACAATCATGATTTATTGCATAAAAGACATAAACTAGATTGTAAATCATTTCATGAAACCTTCACTTTTTAATTTTGGATGAGAAAGTTTTCCAAGTAGATTGTGACTCAAACAAGACAAAAATTTGAATGGGGCTCAGCTAAGATGTTATGTCAATTATTCTTTTTAGTGAGAAGTTGAACAATACAAAGTAGTAATATGATCAAGATTTTTGTGCCATTGTTTAAGCATTAAATAATTGGAGCCATTACTTGTTTCCCAAGGAGTTTTTCATCTTCACTAATAATTAGGAACTACAATATATACAAATCCAAGAAAATTTTAATTGGAAGAACATAGAGTGGATATAGTTTTTTCAAAGTTATCTGATTCATGTTGAAGCACAAGTTGGAAGATCCAATAAGTTTATCAATGCAATAAGTAAAAGGCCATGGATGAATTGAAGACTACAATAGTTGAATACTACAATAGTGGAAATGGCAATGGATGAATTGAAGACTTTGTATGAAATTGACATATATTTTGTTGAAGCCTAAAAAGTATGTTTTGTTGTTTATGCATTCGGGGTGGCATCGAACATGTGTTTTAGACTTTAAGGAGTCAGAGAAGCTAAGGAACACGAGATATCCAAAACCTAGAAAAGGTTTCGAGAGAAAACACTTCAAAACCTCACAATTAAATTAATTCATCAATAATGAAAAGGTTCCAAAGTATAACTTAGGAAAAAGGATTAATTAATGGGTATTAATTAAGGAAATCGACTATTTCTCTAAACACTTCTAGAAAGTGACTTGATGAAGTCTAAGATGATGTGATCCATCAATCACAACTAGATCTTGGTCGTTGATGCTCTAGTGAGAGATTATAAGAGAGAGTTGATGTGATGTAGATAGACATAGTGGTGAAGAAAGGGAGTAAAGTAGTGTGAATTACCCAATGCGTAGTATTCAAAACGAGGGTGGAGTTTGATTCAGGGAAGCATTCGTGAAAGTGTTTCATCAAAAGATGGAGAGAAGATTTCTTGGGGATATTTCCACAAAGATGTCTAGAGTCGGCGAAAAGGTCGAATTTATGTGCGGGATGGTCGTACTAGTTAGTATAAATTCTCTAGTGCGTAGATGGTCTTAGCAGTAGATCATTTTCTAGTTTTCGGGAATCAGTCCCAAAAGGTAGAGCGAGTTTTCCTAGTGTGATTGCAGGGTCGCGAAAGGAGTGCAAAATTAGTCAACTTGAGATCTAGTTAGCCAATGCACATTTCCAACAGCCAATGCGAAGATTAGAAAGGAGTGTGAATTACTAGAGGTGGTCGGGTTGGGTTTTCCAGAGGAAATAGTGATTTTCTAGGTCGATCTGCCAGTTGGAGTAGTGGAGACAATTTTCTAGAGCTTTTCTAGTGTTTGGCAAGTAGATTATTGTACTCTCTAATTTTGTTGAAGAATAATGAAATAAACCCTCATTTGTTGCATTGGTTTTCCCTTCGGGGTTTTTCCGAGGACGTTTAGTCCAAAAATATTGGTGTCATTTTTATGTGTGTGCTCATCTATTTCTTAGTTCCTTATTTTACTTTTGCAATGCTTTTATTGTGAAGTATGCATTAATGATTTATTCGTTATTTTCTGTAAACAAATAAACTACTAATAGTTAGAAGAATAAACTCCATTGGGTACATTTAAGGAAATTTTACATAGTATCAAAGCATTATTTATCAAATCAGGGGCTCAAAAGTGAAAGAACCGAGATTGTGCAAGTTGAGAGGGAGATTTGAGCACAATAATTCCAGGCCAAGCCTAGGGTGTAAGTTGCAGAGGCAAGAAATTTAATTTTAGATCCAATTCAGAAGAAAAGTGTGAATTTCCTTAGAAGCAGAGTTTGTAGGTAGCGTGGTTGTTGGGAAGCAATCTCAGTGAGTAGATAAGTTGATTCAAAAAATAGATCTGGGCATACAAGATTTATAACAAGGGTTTCAGTTGCAAATCTGCATAAGGCAGGAATAGAAAAGAACACAGGGAGAAGATTTCAAAAATTTCTCAAAGGGTTTACAGTTTCCAATAGGAGATCGATGATTTCCAGCAATAAAATTCCATAACAGACTTTCCAGTTTAGCCAGTGTGTACTTCAAGAGCAATAGTACGTGTGCCAAAATCTGGGGGAGGACATCTAGAAGGTATAGTGAGTTACCGGGTGGAGGAGAAGCAGGTACTGCGAGCACCAGAGAAGTCAAAGTTTAGATATCAAAACTTGATCTATACATTGAAGTTTTATAAGCATCAACCATAAATAATGAGTGTCTCTCCACTTCAACTATGTATTCTTTACATTCATTTTCAAAGTATAACAAATAGGGTTTTTATACCATGTGGAAACCTCTGGTTCTTCAATAAAGTGGAGCTCATTCTTCAAGCCCTGGTTCTTCATAAAGTGGAGCTCATTCTTCAAGATTGGTCAAAATATTTTAACTCTCATTTACTCTCTGACAATTGTTGACTTGGGGTAGCATCGGATGTGCTCTAGCCACAAAAATTGGTGGAGAGGTTGGGGCACATGAGATCTCCAATACCCAGAAAGGGTTTGGGAATATTCTAAACAGATTAGGAGATATTAAAATAATTAATATTTTTAATGGAGTCCCTAAGTCTAAATTGAGGGAAAATAAAATATTAATGTGTATTAATATGAATCTGTGTTAGAATGGTTCAAAAGACATGGATCAAGCCATATCTATTCTTAGTTGTTGATTAGGGACTTAATCTCAGCCGTTGAAATGTCAACATAAAAAGTATAAGAGGAGGCTTGAGGGGCACTAAAGTAACACACTGAGGGAGACCAGCCAGTTCAATTTGTGGAGTGGGGTTTGCTGATAAATTGAACCAGTGGTCTGGAAAGCAGTCAAGAGGCAGCAAGTACGAAACAGAGAGGTGGGAGATCAACGCAGAAGAGGCAGATGCAGAACCATAAGAAGCCATGCAGAGGCAGCAGAGGCTGCAGAGGGCTAGAAGGGCCTGCGTCATCCACGCAGAGACTGCGAGCGATGCAGAAGCCCAAAGAGGTTGTGCATAGCCTCAGTAAGCTGATGCAGAGGGTTTCAGGCTATAGCAGAGGTTACTAGGGCCTACGTTGGGTTTAGGAAAGTGTTGGAAGTTTGTCTATTCGTGGGTAATCCAGTTTGGCACCCTATTGTACAAGAAAATTACTGAACAATAAAATACTCCCTTTCTGCACCGGTTTTCCCACATTGTGTTTTTCTAGGGACATTAGTCCAAAATAATTGTGTCAATGTGTGCATATTTTTGTTTCTACATTACGATGTGATATCTGCAACAATATTTATTTTAATGTTTGTTGAAGTAATTTCATGAGTAACTTATGATGAAATAAGTGGCAAAAGTAAATCAGTTGCTGCAGCGATAGAATTTTCACATGGTATCAGAGAAAGTAGTCAGAGACACAAAGGGAAAATTAGTTATGGGTCAAGACCATGATTCAAAGGCATCCACCTTAGGGGAGTCACACAGATTTTCAGAAGATTGCACAAGAGAAAGAGATTTCGATTTCTCTATGTTGGCTTCCAGGCTGGAAGAAGAAGTGGCATGCATGACTAGTGCTGCATCATCAGAAGTATGGTATATAGACAGTGGAGCCAAATGGTATATGATGGGAATCAGGGAGTGTTTCTCAAAATATTGAGAAGAGAATATGAACTTTCAGATCACCACGGGGAACAAGGCAAAGTGTACTCCAATAGGAAAGGGTAACATAGTTTTTTAGATAGAATCGAGAGAGAAATTCCATGCCACAAATGTGCTGCATGTGCCAGGATTGGGGATGAACTTACTTTCCATGTAACAACTACAAGGAAAGGGCTATGACATCTACTTCATCAAGGAAAAGGTATACGTCAAACACCCAAGCTGGAAAAAGAAAGTGCAAATATTACAACTAGAATATCCAATGGCACTAATAGGCAGTCATGGGTACAAAGACTTGACTGAACTATGGAACAGAACGATGGGTCACTTGCACCATGGAGCTCTGAGAATTCTCAGGAGCACTTTAATAGGAGTTCTGGATCTAAGTATGGAACGAGATGATGTATGCAGGGGATGCACTCTAGGAAAGTATGTCAAGGTGGCATTTCCTAGGAGCTACCATAGGGCAAAGAGTGTACTAGGATTGATACACTCAGATATTTATAGACCTATGTCTGTCAAATCTCTCGGTGGTGCCGAGTATTTCCTTACCTTCATTGATGACCACTCGAGGAAAACTTGGATCTATTTTTTTTTAAAACCAAGGATGAGGTTTTCTGTCGATTCAAGGAGTTCAAGGCTCTGTGGAGAATCGAAAAGGTAAGAAAATAAAATTCTTGTGCTTAGATAATGGTGGAGAATATGTCGATAAGGACTTCACTGATTATTGTGCTAAGGAGGGCATCAGAAGAGAGTGAACAACTCCCTACAATTTGGAGCAAAATGGGGTGGCAGAAAGGAAAAACAGGACTATTGTAGAAGCAGCTAGGGCCATGTTGTATGATCAGGATATGCCAAAATTCCTATGGGCAGAAGCATGAAATGCTTCTTTCTACGTTTAGAACAAGACTCCCCATCTGGTATTGGGCAAGATTACTCTAGAGAAAGTCTTCACTGGAAAGACACCTCGAATTAGTCATTTCATGATATTTGGGAGTTTGGCATATTGTCGCATACCCGAAGAAAAGAGGAAGAAGCTGGATTAGACTACATAAAAGGGGTATTTGGCAAGATATAGCAAGAATGCTAAGGCATATAGGATCTATCTTCCAGGGAGCAGGAAGATAGTAGTACAAAAAGATGTAAAGTTCATGGAGGACAAAGCTTTCAGAAGATCTTGCAAAATGCCTTCCAAGGAGAAGTCGAAAGAGGATCCGTTGGTCATGCCTCTTCAACCAACGAAGTGAAGAATCCTTCCTCAAAGTGGGAATATTCTCAAGATGAGGAAGAGGAGAAAACAGAAGCACCTGTTGGCAGAAGAAGAACCAATAGGGAACTTCGTCAGATTCTATGTGATGCAAATAACTTCATCAAAGAGCCAAGGTACAGCCAGACAGGTATCAGTCATTAGTAGCTTAGGATAGAGAGCCTGCCAGCTTCAAGGAGCTATCTCAGCATCAGGTCTAGCTAGATGCGATGGTGGAGGAGTATAACTCCATAATGGTAAACGATGTCTGGGAGGTGGTGTCAAGGCCTCAAGACAGATCCATGGTAGGCTCAAGATGGATCTACAAGATCAAATATGCTGCAAACAACAATATTGAAAAATACAAGGCCAGGTTTGTGGCTAAGGGGTATGCTCAAACAGAAGGGATTGACTATGAGGAAACCTTCACCCCAGTAGCCAAGTATACATCTATTAGGACCGTGTTATCTCTTGTAGCCCAGATGGGATAGGATATCCATCAGATGGATGTCAAGATGACATTTTTGAATGGGGTAATAGAAGAAGAAGTATACATTGAACAATCAGAGGGCTTTGAAACTCATAAGAAGAGGTCTCATGTATGCAGACTGAAGAAATCCTTGTATGGGTTGAAGCAGGCACCAAGAGCATGGTATGGTTGAATAGATGGCTACTTGTAGAAGATGGGGTTTGTCAAGAGTGACGCGGATATGAATCTCTACTATCCAGTCATAGAGAGAAAGCCACTTATCTTAGTATTATATGTGGATGATCTCTTCCTGGCAGGTTCATCCAGACTCATTGAAGACTACAAGAAGAATTTATCCACAAAGTTCGATATGAAGGATATGGGACGAATGTATTATTTTCTAGGGTTGGAAGTTTGGCAGCAAAAAGGAGAAATCTTCCTTGGGCAAGGAAGGTATGCTACAGAAATTCTGAAAAGGTTCAGGATGGGAGACTGTAGACCTATGGCTATGTCAATGATCACCAAATGGAAGAAGATTGATGCATCATAAAACAAGGATGTCGATCCTACCCTATACTGACAGCTCATAGGGTCCCTGATGTATCTAGTCAATACTGGGCCAGATATTTGCTACGTTGTCAACACCCTCAATCAGTTCATGGTGGAACCAAAGAAGGCTCACTAGGCAGCAACCAAGCATGTTCTCAGGTATTTACAGGGAGCAGTTGATTATGGGCTCTTGTACAACAAGGGGAAGGATACCAGGTTGAGTGGATTTACTGATGCAGATTAGGCAGGAAGTTCAATGGATTGGAAAAGTACCTCTAGGTATTGTTTCAACATTGGATCAGGAATAACCTCCTGGTGCAGTAGGAAACAAAAGTCCGTGGCTCTGTGCTCGTCTGAGGTAGAATATATGGCAGCAAGCACAAATTCGTGTGAGGCCATATGGCTTAGAAAATTGTTGGTAAACCTATTCAAAATAAATATGGAGGCGACCAAGATCATTTGTGATAACCAAAGTTGCACCAAACTCTCTTAGAGTCTAGTATTTCATGATAGGTCAAAGCATATTGATATCTGGTGTCACTTTGTCAAAGATTGTGTCCAATATGGAGTTGTACAATTGAGTGACACTCCTACAGGGGAAAACGTGGCAGATATCCTCACCAAGGCCCTTGGAAAGTCAAAATTTGACTACTTCAGGGAAAAGATGGGGATGGTAAAGAACCCCTTTCAGAAGTAGTGTGTTAACAACATGAATGAAGAGGGAGTTGCAGTGCAGATGCAGTGTTGGGAGAAAGGACCAACAACAACACATATGTAGAGGGAGTTGCAGTGTAGATGAAGTGTTGGGAGAAAGTACCAACAACAACACAGATGCAGAGGGAGTTGTAGTGCAGATGCAGTGTTCGGAGAAAAGACCAACAAAAGCACAGATGCAAAGGGAGTTGTCGTACAGATGCAGCAGTGGCAGTGGAAGAACCATGGGCAACAATACGGGATGCAACAATGCAGAGGATGTTGGATAGGGAGGCCTAGCATCAGCACATGTACTGATGTCGGATGATCAGAGTAATACTTAGTGAGGAGTATTGTTAGAGCACAACCCTCGCTAAGAGGGAGTGTTTATTTTGGGTAGAATTGGATGTGCTCTAGCCATGAAAATTGGTGGAGCGGTTGGGGCACATGAGATCTCCAATACCTAGAAAGGGTTTGGGAAGATTCTAAATAGATCAGGAGATATTAAAATAATTAATATTTTTAATGGAGTCCTTAAGTCTAAACTTAGGGAAAATAAAATATTAATGTGTATTAATATGAATCTATGTTAGAATGGTCCAAAAGATATGGATCAAGCTAGATCTAATCTTAGCCGTTGATTAGGGACTTAATCTCAATCGTTGAAATCTGAACAGAAAAAGTATAAGAGTAGGCTTGAGTGGCACTTGGAGAACACACTGAGGCAAACTAGTCAGTTCAATTTCTGGAGTGGGGTTTGCTGAGAAATTGAACCAGTGGTTTGGAGAGTAGTTATGAGGCAGCAAGTACGAAACAGAGAGATGGGAGATTAGCACAGAAGAGGCAGACGCAAAACCAGAGGAATCCATGAAGAGGTAGCAGAGACTACACAGAGCTAGAAGGGCCTGCATCATCCACGCAGAGGCTGCAGGAGTGACGCAAAAGCCTAGAGAGGCTGCACAGAGCCTCAGTAAGCTGACGCATAGGGTTTCAGGTTGCAGCATAGGTCAGTAGGGCCTATGTTGGGTTGAGAAAAGTGCTGGAAGTTTGTCTGTCTGTGGGTAAGCCAGTTTGGCACCCTGTTGTACAAGAAAATTGCTGAATAATAAAATCCTCCCTTGCTGCACCGGTTTTCCAACATTGGGTTTTTTCTGGGGACATTAGTCCAAAATAACTGTGTCAATGTGTGCATATTTTTTTTTCTGAATTATGATGTGATATCTGTAGAAGTATTTATTTTAATGTTTGTTGAAGTAATTTCATGAATAACTTATGATGAAGTAAGCAGGAAAAGTAAATCAGTTGCTGTAGTGATAGAATTTTCACAAAAATTAAACTCTTAAGAATTTTGGTAAGACCATTGGAACCTCTATTACACTATTGTAATACTATCATTATACTCTTAAAATTTTTGGTAAGACCATTAAGACTCCCAATACGTTATCGTAATAGTAGTGTCTCCTATGTTATTCGGAGAAATTGGGTTATTTTTTATATTCGACAAAAGAAACTCTATCCCATGAGGGTGTTTCCGCGGTTTTTCACATGTAGGTCTATCAAAAGAAGGCTTCATACAGAGATTAGTTTCATTTCAAAAGATTTTTTTCTCCTTGTTGCAATTGTGGTTTGTCAAGAAAGACTCTGAATCCACGAGAAAGAAGTTGGTGTACAAATGGATGGTGAATTTATTTTAATGCTTGTGCCACAATGATTTATAAAAACATCATTGTTGTAATGTCTATGCTGAGACACAAAGTTAAAGGTTGAGGCAGAAGCAAATGTGGAGTCATTATTATGAATGTAGAGATAAGAGAAATAAGATTATGTAAAGATGAGGGAGGGTAACACTAAGGAAATTAATGATGAAACATATCTATCTCTCACTAATAGAATGAAAGTTTAATTCCGAATTTAGCGGTAATGATTTTTACTTGAGTACTCACTCTCGTTTTAAAGTGTGTTGAAAGCTACAATGAAATCGGTAACATTGTGAATGGCCAGTAAGAGATGTATCAATGGGGTCTACAAATTCATGCATCTCCACCCCTAACTTGGTCGGGCTCTTGTGAAAGAGTCACTTGAGTGAGTGAAAATTGTGTGTCATTTATAACAGGGTCTTCAATTTAATGGATGCATCATGATTCGTTCCCACTTGCAAAGGCATTCTCTACTTTCTCAGTATAACCAAGTTGGGGGGTCATCACTTTTTTTGCAACGTAGAAAGTCCATTTAGTTTCCCCTGAAGGAATGTATAAATGTCTAGGTGGGTCGTCATTTAATACGTGCTTTGTATTTCTTCCTAAAAGGATAACTTGGATTCAATTCTTCATAGGAGGACAAGGAACTTGACCCTGATGGACTCAAGGAGAATTGAACTTATGCCTCATGAAAAAGGGACAATGACTTGGCAGGGGGGTTTCAACCTCTTAAGCTACCCATCAAAACTATACATATTAGTAAAAAACGTATTACAATCTTCATCATCAAAATTGGTGTCCTTAAATAGATTTAAACATTTTTCAAAATTAAACTCCTTTTTCATATTTTTTATTTTTCTCAGTGAATTTTGTTTGAAATTTATTATGAATTTCCTATAATAGTAAGCTTGAGCTTTATAATCCGTATAATATGAGTGTCTTAGCTTTTTCACAATGCTAAATCCATTTGTGCATTAAAATATGCACTTTAAACAAAAAAAATTCACGATGTCACAAAAAAATCTATTTCCAACCAAAATGGCACAACTTTGATTAATTAGATTGTGCCATTTAAGAATTGTTTAACTACGTATTTCACTCTAAAATAGTGGAAATTACTTGTCAATTTCATAATATTGATTTTTTTAAAAGTAAAAATTGACGAAAAACACTTGATCTTTTGCATTAGGTTAATCACCTCTTTATAATATTTTACTTTTCTTTTATCTTTCAACTTGAATTTGAGACTTAAAGTTTGATCGTTGATTTAATTTAACATAGAGCCTTGGAATTTGATACAGACGATATTCATGAGACAAATGATAAAATTCTTTATTTAAAATATAAATCAATATAAAAATATTTATAGTGATGATGATGATTAACTAAGTCATCTATGAGACCTTAAGAAAGTAAGAGATTACAAGGAATTCTTTAACATTTTATTTATATGCTCTTAAAGCATTTACAAAAATGTTCATAGATCACCATAGGCTTGTTGACTTAAAAGGTCAAGAAGATTACATGTGACAAACACTTTGAAACTTAGATCAAATGTGAGTACAAGAAGGGAAATCTAAGAGAAAGTGTGAGACAATATGAAAAATAATTATATTAAATTTTGTGTGTGTGTGTGTGAATAATGAGTGGACTTGTATGTAGTGATAATGAATTGATGGCAGAGAAGGTAGACAACTTAGAGTTTCAAGGGTTAGAATTTCAAGGGTTTTTCTCCAAGGGTAGGAAGTGTTGTGTGTCTACAATTGATTCTCTTAAGTTGTAATTCCCTATGGAATGGTTAATGGATGTAGCACGGATCTTGCACAAATATCTTTGATAGTGTATTTTTATAAGCCAAAGCCCCACATATCAAAACTAGTTCCAGGATTGGAGCTATATGGACATCAGTGATAATCAGGAATTGGGTGTATTTCTCCACTTGAACTATGGATTCTTTACATTCGTTTTGGAAGTATAATGAATAAGATTTTTTTATTGTCTTTAGTTCTTCAAAAAATTGAGCTTATTCGTAAGGGTTGGTCAGATTCTTTCAATTCTCGTCACGCTCTCAGGGACAAGATGCTCATCTTGGTGAGACTATTATGGCTATACATTATTGTAGCACTATGGTCTTGTGGGCTATCAAGGAGAAGCTATGTTATTTTTTAAATATAACAGAAGAAAATCTATCCCATGAGGGTGTTTCTGTGGGTTCTCATTTGTATGTTCATCAAAGGAGGGTTACTTGAAGAGATTAGTTTTGTTTCAAAGGTAGTAGAGAAAGCTCAAATGTTGGGCTATGAAGGCATTCCTATGAGATGTTAGTTTTGCAAAAACGATTGACATCTTCAAAATAGATGTTTATTTTTCAATGATTTGACCAAGAAATTTGTTGGGTGATTTAATGGTTAGTTAAATCCCTGTCATTTAATTTTCAACCCGAGGTTTCATAAACTAACGAGGTATACATGTACTATATGTACTAGGTGGTTATCTTTCATATTAGATTAATCTAAATGTAATTAAAACTAAGAAATTAAATCAATCTAATATAATCCAATCCAAACCAAACATAAAGAAACTAAAATCACACTTGCATAAATGAAAATCACACCACACTTATATAATTGAAAGCACTCTTACTAAAAGGAAATGACACGCACACTTGCATAATTGAAAGCACGCTTGCTGAAGGTAAAAACACACTTGAATGAAAAGAAATAAAATAACAAAATATACTATGTTACCAATGTACAAAGATGTGCAAACTGTGGTTGATGGGGGCCCTCCATTCCTCAGCAAGCACACCACATGTGACATGAAATATAAATATCCCTTTCCCCCAACTAAAGGTTTTTTCAGTTTTCTTGCAAATGAGAAAGGGAATATGAATGAATATGAATGTGGTGAGGAATTTTACAAAATCACAATTCTATCATTTAAGGAATTACATGATTAAAAATTAGAAAAATGCATACCTTCACTTACCTGAAAAGTGGACAAGTTATCTATATAGAAGAGTGTGGTTGTTGCTGTTGGATCGTGGAATATAAAGTAAAATGATCTGATCTGCTTCTTCTTTCCCTTGGTTGTATGAATTGGCGATGATATTGGAATCTTTATTTGCTATGGATGTTGAATTAAGTCTTCATTTGTTCTCATTTGATGGAATAATCCTTATCTATGTGAATAGATGTATCAATGTCAAACATAGAAAGTATTTTTTTGGATTACTAGCCATTAATGAATTCCATTAACCAACATGAGACTACTCACCATTGATGTCAATGAGAGTCAAGATGCCTAAGTACATCTTACTAGGTATGGATAGATGTGTCGAAGTCGAGTCACCTAGAATATCTGACAAACAGGGTACATTGATGTATTCCCATTGTTTATTGGTGAGAGAACTTTCCATTAAGGCATGCAAGCATCAAGGTACTTCAAATATGTCTAGTTTTGATCCCAGATGATGTGTCGGAGTTGATGGGTCAAAACTTGTTAGAAGGGAGGCCTTAATGAATCCTCCATCCTCTAATACGAGTGTACAATAATAATTTAAAGGACTATGGATGAAAATTTTGCATTGGAGCAGGGTTTATTTGACATGAATGAAGAGGAAAATGGGGTGAACCAACTTTGTAAGGGGAGCTGAATGAATTTTATTTCTGGGTTAATAGTGAATGAAAATGAGGCAGGGAAGTATGACAATTGCGAAGGAAATGAGTTTTTGGTAGTAGGGAGATGGATAATTATGGATCATCTGTAGGCTTGAAAATGAGTAGTGTTGGTAAAATTGGTATTTGGTTTAGTAGCAATGGTGTAATGGATCTAATTTAGCATGAAATGATCATGCTCTTCTGAAAGAAACTTGGTCTTCTCGTGCATATAGCAATATTCTTTCATCGTGTCTTGGAACTTGCAAAAACTTAGCACTTTTTTCTGCAATAGAATGCAATTCTATCAAGAGAGAGAGAGGTGATCAGTCTCTCTTCATCTGATATATACAAAAAAAAAACTCAGAAATAGTACTAATAAAACAAATTCAAGGAACAAATTCAGGAATAAATTAAAAGATTTTTTACCTATTTCTTACCAATATTGAGCTTGAGACCTCTTCTCCATATACTTAATGTTTTGATGATAGATCATAAACCAATTTTGTATAAGCTACTAAATTGTGTCGATTATGCAACTACCAAAAACATAGATCCTTGCATTGTCTTGCCACTTTTATAACCTGCAATTAGACTCAAATGACGGGTTTTTTAATTACTAAAGTTATATTTTTAATATTTAAAAGGTTTTATGTAGGTTGAAGTCTGTAACTACAGTTTTCCTTTTTATTTAGTGCTTATCCCTTGTCCATGATCCTATGGATCAAGAAAATGCTATAAATTCAAAATTCTTTGATCAGCTTGAAACCAATGTGAAAGCATATATCTCATAATTATGAATCCAACAAACTTTGTTTCATTAAAATTTGACTTTAGATGCTCCCATAATCACATTCTGATCGTTTTAGGAAACAACTAAAAAAAATGAAATTTTGAGTTTGCAGGTATGCCCAGTCAGCAATCCATACGCTGACATGGAAAGTTGACTATGCCTCATCAAACAATGCAAGGTTGAAACTTGTCACGTGGAAAATTTATGTTGGTCAACGGGTGGTTGAGATGGCCCAACGAGGAAGTGCCATGTGGACCAACCATTGGTTGCCACGTGGCATCCTCGTGGTCGCCAAAATTGCATTGAAGGTAAAATGACCTTCATGAGAATCAAAACAAAGACCTACTATTCACAAACAATAGCTCTTAACCAAATCCACTATATTACTTCTTGTTAAAATAACCCTCGAAAACACATTTTAAACATTAGTGCACGTCATTTTTAGGGATGGGTCAAGGCTAAGCCCTAGTCCTTGGTCCCATGGAGTGCAATATGACCATAGGTGCGGAGGACTTGGGAGCAGTTTTAATCATCCTACAAATTTTCTCATTGGTTGGTAAGGTCATATTCTCCCATCGTTCATAATTTCCGGGTGCATCGACCAGGTTTGGGTCGATTTGTAGACTTGTTAACAACAGAATTGGGTAGAAACTTAAAACATTCATATCTTTCTCAATTTTTAACCAAATAAGGTGAACAAATAGTCAAAATAGGGGTTTTCGATAGTGATGGATCCATTGAAGGTGTCAGTTTGGATTTTTGAGCTTTTTATAGGTATGTAGTTTTACTTTTTATTGTGATTTTAAATTTCTTTTCGATTTTTTATTGCAAAATTCTAAAACTAACTTTATTAAATTACATTTTCTGATCTTCCAAATCGCAGAGAGCACAAGAAGAGAGCATACTCAACAATACTGAATCCTTTTATTCAATTGGAATGTGAAATTTAAAATACAAAAGACATGAATTTGATCTCTAAATTCATATTGTCGCTCTTAAAGTTCTATATGATCTCCTCTTTTCTCAAACATTTCTCCCCTTTCTTCAACCTCCCGCAAATTATTAATGAGATGGGTGGCTCTTACTACACCACCAATAAAATAAAATTGAAAACAAAATGAAATCTAACATAAAAAAAATTAAAGGCATCACCTATTATACTCTACTAGAAATAGAAGAATTGATAAGTGTATGCATATTTCTAGTGTAACCATGTGTGTAACAGGATAAAAAATACATATGCTAAGGTTAGAAAAATGTACATTTAAAATAATAAAATCATGAAATACCAGTTGCTTAGATAATGCAATTAGGAAGTAAAGAAAGAAGAACATTTTTAATCGCCTGTGAATTGCTCCAACTGGTTGATAATTCCTGTTGCACACATAGATTAGTACAAAAAAAATTGAAAAAAATTAAAATTTAATATGAAAAATTATTTTAACATGTTACTAAAAATGAATGCAACTATAATGAGTTTTCTAAATTTCAAAATAAAAACCTATGTATACCTCCCCAGCAACGGCGCCAAAATGTTGGATGATTTAATGGTTAGTTAAATCCCTGTCATTTAATTGTCAACCCAGGGTTTCGTAAACTGGTGAGGCATACCTGTACTATATGTACTAGGTGGTTATCTTTCAGATTGGATTAATCTAAATGCAATTAAAACTAATAAATTAAATCAATCTAATCTAATCCAATCCAAACCAAACATAGAGAAACTAAAATCACACTTGCATAAATGAAAATCACACCACACTTATAGAATTGAAAGCACTCTTGTTGAAAGGAAATCACACTCACACTTGCATAATATAAAGCACACTTGCATGAAAAGAAATAAAATATCGAAATTATATTTTGTTACCAATGTACAAGGATGTGCAAAGTATGGTTGATGGGGACCCTCCATTCCTCAGCAAGCACACCAACTTACCATCACATCTTCAATGTAAAAATATGCTGGAGAATCTAGGACTAAACTATTTTATTGATTAGAAGAATATAATACATAGATAGATACATGGGTTCCTTTGGAGGATGCACTCCTATTTATATAAAAATTGAGGATGGCTGAATAATAAATGCAGATCCCTCATATCTCTCCTAAATCCACATTTATCTCATGTGGTTACAACCAATCTCCTAAAAATGTGAGATACATATCCTCTCAAAATCCTCTCATCCATGATTCTTCTCCTTTGAATATGCATAGATAATGATCCTCATCTTCTATAATTACTCCACAAATCTTCATGAGTTGGAACTTGAAATTCGAATTTGTATTTAGGAGGCCAAGTAGGGCCCTTCTAGAAGCTCCAAGTAAGCCTACAATATCACAAAACTTATACTGCTTTCATGTATATATGAAAACATGTTAACTTTATAATATTTAATCACAAATTCGCTTTAAATACTTCAAATAAATGACTTTGGAAAATATAATGCTAAACCCATATGATCATGAAATTTTTTACTTAATGTAGGGTTATGTATTTATAGAGTTACAAAATTAGGGTAAAATAATGGACATTAAGGTGAAAGTGGATGACATTTTTGAGGCCCAACAAAATGGACATGAGGTAAGTTCTTTTGTTAGCAAGTTAATATCAAGAGTGTTATGAAAAAGGATAAGAAGATTGTTCTAATGGATACTTTAAAAGAGGGTGACAAGATTGTTTTTTTTGTGTTTAGAACGAATGACTTGGGGGTTATTGGTTCCTCAAGTCAATGGGTGGGGGTCATGGAAACTTTTAAGGATGGAAATTTATCTTAAAGTTTCGAAACGTTGGTGAATCTCACTAGTCTATGATATGCAATTTGTAAAATATTTGGCCATATTTTTGTAAAAATATTCAAATTTCTAATAATTTCATGTAGTATTTATATAAAATTTTGGCGACTTTTAAGGTAAAATAATTATATACTATAAAATTTGGGCAATTTTTTTTGGAAAAAATGGAAATTAACAAAATTTGTTTTTGGAAAAGTCATGGAAAATTAACATATTTGCGAATATTAGCCCTTAAAATTTTCCTTTGTATTAACTCTCATTTTCTTTTATTTCCTCTCTTTTTGGTTACATCACATGCTTGAGAGTATCATTGAAGCTTTGTGTTTGGATCCCAAGACTTGCAAGGGATGAAATTGCTTCCTTTGAAGTTGTATTCCTTTTATTTTTTTGTTATAGATATGTTTGCGTAAACAAAGTTTTTTATTGATATGGTATCTTTCTTAGTTCCTTACCTGTCCATTCTTTAATGTGGCCTCAGAGTGTGATTTCATCCATACCCATATCCTTTGGCCCATCAACATTCCTTGTTCCTTGTACGTCTGATATATCAATTTCTTTTGTGGTGCATTCTTCGTGGATTCCTCTAGCACTTTTCTCTTATGAGATTTTGCTTTTGGTTTTCCATTACCCTTCTCTTGATTTATTTCTTGAGGATGTACCTGATCTAACATTTCCTTCTCTTCTTTAGTGAATGCCTCATAACGATTTTTAGATTGAAGGGGATCCAATGGATTACCACATTTTGTACTTGAGGGTTTTTCCAACAAGGTTGGACTATATGAAAACCCTCATGGTCCATTTTTTGTTGATTTTATTTTTGTTTCCTTTGTGATATTTAGGGGACGACCTCTGAATAAATGATTGTATTCATGGCATCTACGACGTTTGAATGATACATGCTCATAATCCAAAAGTTGTTTTCAAACTTCTTCATGGTAGGGGATTTCAGTTGATTCTGGAAGTGGTTGGGAGATATTCATATACACAAAAATCCTTGCATATGAGGTGTAGCATCGTCACTTGGTCACTTTGAATATTTTCAAAAAATCTATGATTGTGTTTTCAGTACCTTCTAAGACTTCATCCTTCCAAAATTCTTATGGTAGACAAAATAAGCAAACGAAAATTAGGGCCACTAGGAATTTTTCCTTTTCCAGGTTGTACCTCCCTTATCAAAATTTCATGAATAACCATACATTATTGCAAAAATATGGGTTGCTCTTGAATACCCTATTTTTGTCTTCTAGATTTGCAAAAACCACCATAGAAAAATTGTTTGCTTCAACTTGAGATCAATGTGCCCCTTAAACTGCCATTTTTGTTGGATCCATCCAACCAATGCTCTCTCCATTAGCCAAATGTCAATGAACTTGCATATTAAGGTGCGATCCTTCATATGTTGGATGTAGCTCACTATTTTGTTTGATTTTACTTCATATTTTGGATCCTTGACTGCCTTAGAGAGGAATTGCATACATTTTGTCCAATTCTCGTTCAGTGGAGGATCGTCTTTGATTTTGTTCGCATGACTTGGACTCAGAGTTGATAAATGGGGTGCTTGCATTTGATGGCTTGAACCATAGCCTCCATCCCCTCTAACCACATTCTTGAAGTAGGGTTTTGAACCTCGATGAAGCGTTTGATGTTGTTGTTCTCATGACACACCATATAGGTTATGTGCTTGACCAATACAGTAACAGTGTGAAGGAAATTACTTCTACACAAAAACATATTTGGGCCCTACAAAAAAACCGTCATTCGTTTATTGAAAATTCCTTGACAAAGCTCAATGGATAAACACCTTTAGAGATAAAGATTTAGAAAAGATAATTGAGAAATAGATATTAAACCACATATTACATATTTATGTAAAGAGGTTATTTAAAATTTCAGTAATTAAAGAAAAGACTATGAATAACATTCTAGATCAAAGTTTTAAAATTCAATGAAAAACATTACAAATCGAAAATGATCCAATACATCACTTAAGGATATCTCAAGATAAGCGAAAAAACTTATACAAGAGGATGATATGAGGATAAGGATATTTACAAAGGACTAGGAAACTTATATAAGGAGAATGATGTGAGAGTTTGTTTTTGACACCCTCCCCTCATTAGATGCTTTAGACCATCCATATTTTGACACAATGTTGCAAAAAGTGCATAAGTTTATCCCGGAGAATATAATAAAGGAGAATAAGAGGATGGTCCTCCATTAGGTTTCATTGCCGAGTTTACAAACGCAAAGGGCTAAGTTATGGAGAATATAGATGGATGCTTGGGTGTCTTTCGAGGCTAATGAATGGAGTCCACATTGCTCAAACCCCAAGCTTTATTGGGTTTAGATATTGTCATGTGTTGTCACCACTCTCACATTATCTTAATATGAAAATTCTATCATTTTACGGATCTCCATCTACAAGGCAGAGAGTGGAAACGTGGCACCACACATCCAAAGTGGAGAGAGAAAACGTGTCACCACATCATCCATGCATGCGAGCGTCCAGAGATAAAAGGTGGCTCGCATGCATCTCTCACCCTGATGACTCGGCGTTCACAATTCCTTACGTGGTGAAAAAGCCCACATTGTTCGCTCTCTATATTTTGCCTCCAATGCTTTGTTTTTTTCATTTACCCCTTTGCAAGTTTAGCGTTTAATTCTCATAATTTCAAAGGAAAAAAACCTCTAGTAGCAGCATTCACGTGGAAATAACGTTGGCCAATTCTCGAGATGCAAAGAGGGGAGAACATAGTGGTAGAAGAGGGGAAGTTTCAGCGACAAAGAAAATTTTAAGGATAGAATTTTTTTTTAAGTTTAAAATATTGTTGAATTTCGCTAATTCTTAATATGTAAATTATAAAATGTTTATTGATATATTTGTAAAATTATTAATTTATATAATTTTATATATAATCTTTATATAATATTGGATAAATAATTTTTATATTTTAAAATTAGAAAATTAATCTTTTATAAAAATTGGAAATTAACTATTTTTTGGTAGAAAAATTAACCACTAGAAAACATTAACCCTTAAAATTTTCCATACCAATTACCCAACTAAAAACATTTCTCCGAAAACAAATCCGTCGAGCGGGCTGCCACCACCGTCTAGCGGGGACTGTGATGTGCATATTACCAGCGAGAGTTACATTCAATGAGCTGTCTGTAAATTCTAATTTATGTAAATTTCATTCATAGTTTTCGTGTATTTTTTTAATTCATATATTTACGGAGTTGTGTCGTGTGTAAAATATATATCCAAATATATATTTGGATGTAAAATATATAATTTAATCTAAGCATGTATAGTTTAAGAAGCGTTTGATCTCACTTTCCAAGAGTTTAATTAACTCCCTTTTCTACTTCGCTCTTTCTTTTATTTTTTCAGAAAAGAAAAAACTAACCACCTTCTAAGATCGTTTTACATCTTTACATAAAAATATGTTTATGTGTTTTACATGGTTACATAATCACGCATATGAGTAAGTATAATCTTGGTTCTTTCTCATATATATATATGTTCTTTTATAGAATGTTTATACAAGTTTTAATTTTATTTATCTCATTTTCTTATTATGTCTTTATTTTTAATAAATTATTGATATGGGTATAGTTTCAAATAGATAAATGAGTTTTGAAATTGTTGTAATGATAAACAATAATATCTTCCATTAACTTAGATCATGTCAACTATATCTCCCATTACTTAGATCATGTCAATTATATTTTCCTATTAACTTAGATGTCATCTAGCGAGCCAACAACATTTGAGATGAGATCTTAATATTTGTTTATCAACAAAAGTTTTATTATTTTTAGTTAATTTACAAACAAATAGAACATTTAATAAGAAAAAACTACATTGTTGAAGAAACAAATTTGACAGTTATTTCCCCAAATAGCATGCATAGGGAACAAATTTGACACTCATTTCCCTTTAAAGCACAAATATACAATTGGGATCAAGGTTCAAGGTCACGCACGTGAAAAGGTGATCACATCAAGCACAAAGGCAGCGAGTCTGAGGGATCGACCCGACCAGGGTTGGAATTTCGATTTCTCTTTACCCATCAAATAATTTTTTTTGGCATTTTGGGTCTTTATGTTTCCCTTCAACGAACATTATGTTTAAAAATTTTCCCTTCAATTGTAATGTTTTGATAGTAAATTAATCCCTCACCAATAAAAATTTAATTAAAAAATTATCTTTCAATAACACATTCATCTTAAAATTTTCACATATTTATCATAACAAAAAAAGAGATGGTCAAAAAACACAAATGACTTGTTGAACCCTAATGTTTGTTTTACTCACTTTTTGATGGGATCCATAGCTTCCAACCAGATTAACCCCTCATAAATAAAAAAATTTAATTCAAAAAGTACCCTTCAATCACACACTCATGTTAAAGTTTTTCACATATTTATCATTTGAAAAAAACAACATGACCAAAACACACAAATGACCCGTTGAATGCTAAAGTTTGTTTTATTCACTTTTTGATGGGATCCATGTTAAGAAATGGAAGGAACCAAAATATATTCATAAACTTAGTAGCTCTCAGGAGCAAGCTGCACCTGGAAACTGCCTCACGAAGAATGCTCTACCTTGATCATTATTCATCATGAATAGATAATTTTACATAACAATAGGAGAGTTAGAACTAACACCTAGAAAGTAGGAACTAATTCCTAAACTAGGACACACACACAACTAATGAACACTCCATTAATTTCAAAAATCCCCCTTAATGGAGAAAGGGTTCATTAGTACTCCTAAAATCTCCCTAAATAATTCAAATTTAATTCTTCCAAGGGGCTTGGTAAAAATATATGTTGCATTATCACAAGTATTACAATACTCAATATAAATTTCTTTTGACTGAACCTTCTCTCTAACAAAGTGAAACTGCTTATCAATATGCTTTGTGTTTTTGTGAAACATAGGATTGTTTGCAAGTTTGATTGAGCTCTGGTTGCCACATCTGATAACTGTTGCATCTTTTTGTTCTTCTCCGACATCATGGAGAAGTCTCCTCAACCAAACTACCTCACACGTTACTGCACACATTCCTTGATACTCTGCTTCTGTTGAAGACAAGGATACAATATTCTGCTTCTTACTGCTCCATGCAATGACCCCAAACCCAATGTTGAATGCATAACCTGTTATGGATCTTCTATCATCTATATTTTCGGCTCAATTTGAATTTGAAAAACATGTCAATCTAGCATCACAAGAATCAGTATATTTAATACCAAAGTCTAAGGTTACTTGAAGATACCTTAAGACGCCTTTCACTGCCATCTAATGATTCTCAAGAGGTTTTGACATGGAATTGCTTAATACATTGATCCGAACTTAAAAAGGAATGCAAGAACATACAGATGTAATCATAAACACAAAGATGCGGAAGAAAAACACTTCATTTCATTAATGGAAAAATATTGAACTATGCTTACAAACAGAATGGAAACAAGATAGCTCGAGCAATGGTAGCTTATCTTTGAGGAGAGATGTGGTGGTTACATGCCTTTGAACTGTGTTACAATGAGGCTCAAAGGCCTATTTATTATTGAGAAACAATGGAAAACCATAAACATCCAAAAACCTAACCCTAGGAGATGAAGCGCCAAAACTATGGGCCCTGTTTGGGTAAATTGGTACATCAACTTCCCTGGGTCGTAACTTTGGCATACGATCTCTGTTTGGCTATCATAATACCTCGTTTTGAAGATATCTAAGAGAAAGTCGACAATAAATGGGAAAATTAGTTTGAGATGTTCTCAGTCTCTCAGTTTTCCCTGAAAACGTCGTTTATGGCCTCAAAATGGCTCCAGAAGTTTAGGACCCAAAAACTTACCAAAAATAGTAAACTATGCTACAATTAAGAAAACTGAAAAACTGAAAGAAACAGTGTCGAGGTCCAAGTGAAATAGGCAGGTGGCCACCAATATCCACCTGGATCATACATTGACTACAAAAGCTAAGTCAGGCCTAGTTGTAGTCAAGTAAATCAGACTCCCAACCAGTGGTCTATACAATGTTGCATCCACCTCCTTAGAACCATCATTATTATGAAGTTTGATATTCTTTTGTAAAGGCAGTGAGGCAGCTTTGCACTGATCCATTCTGATTTTTTTCAATAAACCTCTGACATACTTCCCTTGAGTGAGAAAAAATTGTCAAGAGTCCATCCAAACTTCCAAACCCAAACAATAGTGTAATTCTCCAAGGTCTTTCATTTCAAACACTTGCGACATCTACACTTTGATTTCTTTAATCAAATCATCAACATTTCCAGTGATAATTAAATCATCTACATATAAATAAATCAAAACAATTCACCCCTTTTCATCAAACACGTTATACATATTTGGGTCATTTTTACTCTTATATCTATGTTGTAGGAAAAATGAATCATTTTTTTCATACCACAACCTGGATGCTTAATTAAACCATATAATGCTTTCTTTAATTTGTAGACTAAATCCTAATGCCCCTATTTGATAAAACCTTCAGGTTGTTTTAAATAAACCTCTTCTTTCAATTCTCCATTTAAAAATGAAGACTTACATTTAGTTGGTGTAGAATCCAATGATTTTTTGTAGCTAAAACTATCATGCTTCTAATAGTGTTTAGCTTAGCTACTGGAGCAAAGGTTTCCTCGTAATAAATTCATTCTCTTTGTGAGTAACCTTTAGCTACCATCCTGTCTTTGTCTTTGTCTACACTACCATCTGATTTAAAGTTAGGTTTATATAACCACTTCCAACCTATAGGTTTTTTCCCTTCTGACCATTCAACTAAATCCAAGGTTTTCTTTTAAGTATTGACTCATATTCCTCTTCCATGGGTGCCTTCCATTCATCATATTGACTTGATTCTTTATAATTTGAGGGTTCAACAAAATTTAACATATTAGTTATAGGAGCATGATCCCTATATCTTGCTAGCAATTGAGCTTGCCTACCTGATCTCCTTAGTGGCGGACTTGCCTCAAATCTCTCTTGCTCATTCCTTGGTGGACTTGGCTTGCTAACTGTGCTTGCATCACTTGATTCTTCCTTTTGTTGTTGTTGCTACTGCTCATGGTTGTCCCTTGTTTCATCACTTCCATCTTCCACCAGGAAAGACATGTGCCACTCTTCATTGCCTTTATTATAGTTTCCAGCATTAACCTGATCATGGAATACTACATCTCTACTCGCAAAAACTTTGTGAATAGAGGGATTAAATAGTTTATTTGATTTAAACTATGTACAATACCCTACGAAAACGCATTTAATGGCCTTTGAATCCAGTTTCTTCCTATCCTCTTTTGGAACATGAGAAAAATATTTCGAGCCAAAAACTCTTAAATGATTAACTGCAAGCTTAAAACCTAATAAAGCTTCAAATGGAGTCTTAAAATCAAGACTTTTTGTTGGACTCCTATTCTTTAAAAACACTACAGTATTTATTGCTTCTTCCCAAAAAACATTAGACAGGTTCTTACCTTTTAACATGTTGCGTGCACACTCCACAAGGGTTCTGTTATTCCTCTCTGCAACCTCATTCTGTTGAGAAGTGTGGGGTACTTTAAACTGTTGAAATATCCCATGGTCCTTGCAATATTTGATGAAGCCACTTCATTTGTATTCTCCCCCTTGATCTGAGAGAGAATTTTTATGAACTTCCCTGTCTATTTTTCAACCATGCTTCTAAAATGTTTGAAGTATTCAAAAGTATGACTCTTTTTTCTGATAAAATATACCCAGGTAAATCTTGTGAAATCATCAAAAAATAATTAAAAATAATAGGCACCTCATAATGACCTTGTTTGCATTGGCCCACATATATCAGTGTGCCCAGTATATCTCTCTTCTTTCTATCTAATATTGTGGGAAAATCATCCTTATGCATATTCCCAAGAGCACATGCTTCACAATTAATATGAACATTTTTTAAAACATAGAGATCATTGACCATACCCTGTTTCTGAAGTAGCAGTAGGTCACGAAAATTGATATGATTAAATCTTTGATGCCACACATTCTCTACTGTCATAATTGTTGAAGTCAAGGCTTGGTGTGGTGTGCTCTTTACATTCAGCTTATACAAGCCTCCAACTCGAATACCAGATGAAATTGGCTTCATATGATCCATCATATCTTTAATATCATAATAAGACTTAAAAAATTCTACCTTCAGATTTTGATATGTTGTCATAGAGACAAAGATCAAATTCTTTTTAATTCCAGGTACATACAACACATTTTGAATACACCTAATATTACCATCATGTAATACCACTGGAATATTTCCATACCCCTTAATCTGGTACCCTCTCTCATCACCAAGGTAGATATTAGCACCACTGTTGGTTTCTTTAAAATTTTCAAACCAATGTCTGTTACCTGTCATGTGAGTGGATAATCTTGAGTCCACGAACCAAGTTTTTGCTTCATCATTCTCGGTAGAGAAAGCAGAATTAGATACAAACAATATGAGGTTCTGATTCTGATCTTCATCAGAAAAGTCCCCTACATGCTTCTTATGTCTATTTCAACCTTCATCAAGCTTCTTCTTATGGAAATTCCTAGCAATGTGACTAGATTTGCCACAGTAAAAACATTTGATCCCTGAATCATTTCTCATTGAAGACATAACTTGAGGTGGATTTCTCTATGGTGTACCTCTGCCTTTCTGTCCTACGCTTTCTTTCCCTCTGAAAGGGTTTTTCTTTTCCATTAATGCTATATCTGAATTATGGGGTTTCAGAGCCATTTGCCTCTCTTACTCTTGTATCAAGATCCCTGGCAATTCTTCGAAATTGGGGGCTTTCTCCCTTACATTCAGGCCTGTAATAAACATCTTATAATCATCAGTCATACCATTCATGGTAAACTTGACAAGATCAATGTTTGATATTGTCTCCCCTATATCGACCAACTTATTTCTCATCTCCTTGATCTGAGAGATGAATGCAGCGACTGATTCACTCTCCTCCATTTTAATGGAGAGAATATTGCTCTTCAAGAACAATAGGTGATTTATATTTTTTTATCTCATAGAACTCCTTGAGAGTTTTCTAGATCTCATTTGTTGATTTACACTGACGTGAGGGATACTGCAATCTTTAACTGACAATTTCGAAATCACTTTCGCTTTGTTCTCCCTCTTCTCCCAATCCTAAATTATTACAGTTGTTCTGCCTCCTGCTAAAATCAACTTCAATTCATCTCCATTTGCAATATCCCATGCACTTTGCCCCTCAAGTAGGGTCTACAACTTGAATTCCCAATTAGAATAATTGGAACCATCAAACTTATTTCTCTTGTTCAAGTATGCCTCTACCATCTGATTATTCATCGTGACAGGTTGATCTATGGATTTATGAACTCGACCCACCGAGTTGGAATTATTGAGTTAAGCAATTTCAACCTCAAAATCCACAGAAAACAAAAATCCACTGCTATTGCACAGGGACGAGGTACTTAGTCCAGTGGCCTCCTCAGATGAAAAACGCACTAGTCCAATCTGCAATGGGGGTGGAAAACAAAAATGCACTAGCACCCTTGAAAACAAAAAATGCAATAGCACAAAACAATGTCCATGATCTCCACGATGGTCAGCCACACCAGCGATCTTCTACGGGAGTCACCGATAATCCCAAACTGGATCATAATCTCCATAGTAGCCACCGATTCTGCCACGACCGCCAATCCTGCAAGAAAATTCAGCCTCGAATGAAGCACTGTTAGACTGAAGGAGAAACACGACAGAAATCCTCACTTTGGTCTCCGGTGAATTCTGATAATCAAAATACACCAATAGATCTTGAGCTTCAAAGATTTTGATCTGTCGACTCACCTTTTGTAGGGTAAATTAAATTAAGAAAAAATGTGCTTGAGAGAGAAACAAAGGAAGGCAATTGAGAGTAGAAGATATAAATGAGATTATAAACAACAAAGATGCTAACTGCTGCTAGGAAATGATAGTTGTAAATCATGTTTTACACCTACTCCAAAACTGTTTGTTGATGAAGATCACTAGACATTAAGTTAAACTGTAAGAGTTTTCCATGGAATAAATGTCGCAGATAATCCCAACTATCAAAATTAAACTAAAAAAAACGTGCTTCATCGTTCACCGTGTATTCTTCACACTAGTCACAATTGAGCTGCAAACTATGCAGGCAACAATCTCCACTCCCCACTTGGAACTGCCACTTTGGCCACACTGTCAGGGCCTCCACTACATAATCCACACAACACCCTTTCACCAAACCACAGATTAACTTTGCCACTATAGCCTCAACAATTCATGGATCTTATTTCCAATGTCGCCAAGGTTAATCCAGTGTTGCACAGATCACATATCTGCATTCACAACCTTGTTGGTGCTCTTATGATTTCATCCATCAGGAAACTTTATCAATCCCGCTGCCCAGGAATGGAGCATCCAAATCTCCACTGACAACCCTACTCTCTCACTGCACCAAAAACCTCGATCCAAGCAGTCTCATCCATCGCTGGCCTCTGTAAGATTATGACCACTCTTGTTATGAAACTAGCTCAAGAAAAGATAGAAAAGATAGATCAACGCCTTAGAATTCAGCCTCTTCGAGGGGGCAACTCCTTTACATTACATAAATGAACAATTCTTGGATGATTCAAATGACAAAACCTCCTTTCTATATATAGGAGTCTAAGGAGTCACAATATCACCTAACAATAATAATATAAAGCCACAAAAATAACAATAGATGGATTCTATGGGGCACAGTAATAACAATATGGGGACAATAGGGGCACAACAATATTAATAAGGGGTATAAATACAATAGTAATGGGGTAATCACTAGTATTATAGGGACCCAACATGCCCCTCTCCTTCAGAAAGAGTGTTGTCCTCAATTCTTGAGTAGTTCTGGATACTTCTGTATAAAATTCTCATCCTCCCATGTGGAATCTTTAGCGGATAAGTTCTTCCACTTGATAAGATACTCTGAAATTGATCGATTTCGTAGCTGTCGAGTTCTTGTTTCTGTGACTGCTTCGGGTTCCAATATAATTTTTCCTTCCTCGTCAAGTTCTGGCAATATTTTTTGAACTGGGATCTTGTCACCTATAACCTTCTTTAAACATGAAACATGGAAAATTGGGTGCACTCGAGAAGCTGCGGGAAGCTCCAATTTGTATGCCATAGTACCAATCTTTTAAAACACCTTGTATGGACCATAATACTTTGGTGATAATTTATTATCCTTCTTAGCTTGCTTGAGGGACATTTG
>APFE030569512.1:85795-127498 GCA_000404065.3 Pinus taeda
AAAAAAAAAAAAAAAAAAAAAAAAAAAAAAAAAAAAAAAAGTATGAGCCTGAAAACCAATCTCTGATTGGCAGTCTCATACAGAAAACTTGAGGTGAAAATCAGGGTCACCTGACACCTCATGTTTTCCAAAAAAAAAAAATCTCTCTCGAAGGTATAGCCAAGGTGCCTTACTGTGATCAAGTATAAGAATCAATCCCTCACCTCTCCACCCAACCATTTTCTCTCGTCTAGCCCTCGCTTGGTTCATTGGCTAACCAACAGTAATTTTCTAATCAACTAGTACTGAAGCCCCTAGTGAAGTCACAAAGTTGAGAGGTTACAGGTTAAAGGTTATGGGCACTCCAAGTTAGGCTTATCCTGGCCATTAGTCTTCTTGGAATGATGGGATTTGTCTATGAGCAGGGATTGTTTAAGGTAAGGACCTTTGGCTATTCCTCTTTGATTAACTTTTATATCGAGTGATTGAGACCCAGGAAGCCATCTGTTCTCTCAAGCCCTATACTCAAGAGGTGTCATGTGAGAATAACTATATAAGAAACTATGTTGTAACTGATTTGTTTCTCACAACCCTAAATCAAAACAAATAAATAGAATGTTACGTAGAGTGAGAGAATCTAGGATCGAGGTCAAGTGTCAAGGGTGCCTTTTTATATTTTAACTCTTAGGTTCCTTCAATCATAGGGTTCTTGAAATGCCAATAGAGATTAGCCCTAGTATAATGTCCAAGTAGAAAGATTATCCAAGATGAGTAACTGGGGATCTAAGCCCACAAGCAAAGTCAAGTATCTCATCTGATTGTATCTAGTTGATTATGCAATCCAAGTATGAAGGATCCTTATGCTTGTATGGAAACAAAAAGTTTCACAATACCATTCTTTTGGTGGAGAACGCAGGGGCATAAAGAAATCAAACGGTGTAAAGTTCTTCATTAATTCAAGTGAAATAAAGTCAAGAATAAAAGTTATCAGGCATAAAGCAAGCAAGGTGTTGAACCTAAAAGCCAATGATTCCATCATGTCATAGATAAATGTCATGGAATGAGTCTATTTATGACTCTTTATCAGAATTATTGCAATAAAATACCTAATAAGGTATAATTTATTTTGAAGTTAGCTAGGTGAATTCGTCAGTTGCTTTTCAGTCTGGAATAATTTCCTGTCAAATTACAATTTTGCATCATTTCCTATCATATTGCAGCTTTGCATATATGGTACAAATGCAGGTATCTTATCACTGACTTCAGTTATTTCCTTACTTCTTTTGAATGCCCACTTCAATCATTTTTTTTTTACCTTTGTGCATAGAACATTTTGTGTTTTTCATTATTACTGTAAACATCTTGTAACTATCGAGTACAATAAAGACCAAACTTAGAAAATTAAAGTTGGTATCTATTTCAGTATTCAACGATATGAAAATGGATTTAATATACAGTAAACCTATGCATTTTGCAAAGTATGAAGATTTTTTTTCAATTGCGATGGGTCATTTAATTTTGCTAAAGAAAACTATGTTAGTCATCCAATATCAAGTTCCTACTTTGTATCAAAATTGTCTTTTTTAGTAATATAATAATTGGTTCTATGTTCAAAATGTAGTCCATTCTTGTTTTCAAATTTCATCTCTTATTTAATCCACATTGGCAATAGTTGTTAGACAGGGTTGGTTTGTGAAGTATAAAATGAATCAAAAGATTTGTTGATATTGAAACTGGATTTGGGATGCTGTGCATATCATAAATATTCTCTTCAAAAAAATTTAATCTTTCAACTATTAAACCTTCAATATTTTTTATATAGTTATTTATATCTCGTAAACCTTCAATCCTCTTTTTATAATTATTTATCTCCATTTGGAATAACAACAATTGTAGCACTTGAGAAAACATAGTTGGGGTTGCCTGGTGAGCTTAGCAATGTGTTGAGCTCTCGAAATGGTTACCATTTTCAACGAGCCAACCCTCATAAAGGATGATTTCATGTAATGCTTCAAGATTTTGGAGATCATGGTGATCCAATTTTGGAAATAAGAAACAGTTTGAGAAATGTGGGGAGCTAATGATGACATTTTATCAAATGCAGTGGGATATGAATATTGTGAAGCTTCAACTTCACTTGCCTTTTATCAGGCACATGTGGGCATAGGAATACCTATCATTACTATGTATCCTAAATCCATTTGATCAATTTTGATTGATCTTTTTATGATATTTGACCCATGCAAACTTGGTTGTTACAAATGCACCAATATAAAATTTTAAACCAATCAATGGTTCCACATATTTATGTCCACCGATGATGTTTTACCTTGTTGATGGTATCTTGGTACATGTTGTAGGTGTAATTTCACAAAAGCAATGAAGTCATGTCCACCTACCCTCTACAAAATAGAACAATTTTTATCAATCTATTACATGGGAGTATATCTACCTGAAATAAGGTTCTCGATAACCCAATCTACAGTGATGAAATAATGTTGAAGGGGTGCAGGTCAACTACTTTCCCACTCAACGAAGGGACTTGCTGTCCCACAACCCCCTCGTTTACTTTTATAGTCGTAATATTGATTGTCTTTTTCTATATCCATTTGATAATATTATAAACTTGATTTAAAAGTTATATATGTAATAATTTCAAAATGCACGGATGATGTTTTATCTGGTTGATGGTATCCTGGTACATAATGTAGGTGTAATTTCACATAACAATTTTTATCAATCAATTACATGGGAGTATATATGCCTGAAATAAGTTTCTCAATAACCCAATCCATAGTGTTGAAAAAAAGTTGAAGGGCAGTAGGTCAACTACTTGCCCACTCAAGGTAGGGACTTGCTACCCTACAACCCCTTGTTTACTACAAGGCATGGACTTGCTGCCCCACAACCCTCTTGTTTACTTTCATAGTCGTAATATTTATTGTCAAGACTTGCTTCCCCACAGCCCCCTTGTTTACTACAAGGTAGGCACTTGCTACCCCATAACCCACTTGCTTACTTTTATAGTCGTAATATTGATTGTCCCTTTTTATATGCATTTGATATTATTATAAAATTGATTTTATTTTAAAGTTATATATGTAATAAATTCGAAATGTGAGCATTATTTACATGCTTCGTAACTTTTTATAAATTTGTTTTCGTAAATTATATTTATTTATATTTCCAAAATTAACTCTTTATTTAGTTTGCAATATATTAATTCAAAATTGTAGTAAGTGAAATTGTAATGGTTGAATACGAAGTTGTAGTGGTTGAAGACATGAAAGGACATGAATTATGAAGTGCTAAATAGAATTGTTACATTCAATATAATTTCTAATTTCTATACTTATGAATAGAATTGTTCTATACTTTGAATAGAATTGTTACATTTTATAAGGATTTATTCACTCCAATTTCAACCTGATTTTTATTGATTTTTTTTCGTAGAATTTTTCTTTTATAGATACTATAAAAATGAAATTTTATGTTTACTTAACCTTCACATAAACATGCTATGATATTTATAGTGTTACTTACATTGATTAAAACTGAATATATGGTAGCATTAACAAAATTTTCTAAATGTATACTTCACTTGGTTGTTTTTTTCGATATAACTTCTTATTCAATGCTTCCAAACAAGGTGTTTAGTTTGTCTTGACCTTGCTTGTGCTTGTGTATACAAAATATTGCATTTTACTTAATACTTTTAACAAAACTATCTAAAACATTTGCAATAACTTCACTTATCAATGGTTGTTTTCTTGGGATGTATATTCTTATTCAATAACTTATAATAACTTATAATGGTTGTTTGTTTGGAAGTAGTTTTTTATTAAATACTTAAAAACAAGGCATTTATTCCCACTATTTCCAAATTGTGGTTTCTCTAAATGTATAAAGAATATTGATATAATGGTTTTTATATCAATATTGTTTTTTTCATTTTTTATGATCACCCTTGTGATTTGAATGGTAATAAGGCACCCTCATATATGATATTTTGATTTCAATGCGAAATCATTCACCATTTTCCACATATTGGTTGATAACTTTTTAACATAATTATTTTTCTAATTTATGATATTAATTGAATTTGTATTGGTTTTTTTTCCTTATGTTCTAGATTTTAAGCTTTAATAATTCTCCCAATCAATTAATTTGTAATCAATAATTCTTTGCTTTAATGATTCTCCCAATCAAGTAATTGTTAATCAATAATTCTTTGTTAACAATTTGATTTAACATTTTCTATTGTCTTGTGTTTTCATCCTTTAAGTTTTTGATTTGTGTAAGCAAATTTTGATATTCTAGGTTTAGGCATGAACATTATTCGTCATTTTTTTGACTTGTCCTATTTATTTTTTTGACTTGTAGATCATTATAGGATTAGATTTATAGGTTTTTGCATTAAGTTATATGTTGAAACTTTCTTTCTGTTATGTGTGAGATTTTTGTTTCACTGATTTGATGGGCCATAGTTCACACCTCTTTATTTCGTAACCATAGTTTGATGATTTTGAGTGCTTTTATTTGGTGCTTTTTCATTTGCATAAATAATTGATTTGATTCATGAATTATTTTGTGAATTGGTTTCTTGTGAGTATTTTTTTTTTTATATAGAGAGATTATTGAGAGAGATTGTGAGGTTTTATTTGTCACTAGCGAAAAGAAAACAAATTTGTACTTTTCCTTTAGCTAGTTTACATCGAATTGAAAAAGTGATCATATTCTTCACATGGCTTGCATATTGGATTGGTTTTAAGTCTCTTACACACCATCTTAGCTTCATTCCATACCATTGAGTAAACAACAAGCATAAAATAAAGTGCTAATAAACTAAATATATACTTTTGGTTATATCTTTAGTTGTAAAACTAAAACTATTTTCACTAAAGAGAATAAATACATTACCAAATCAAACATTTGCTGGAAAGATCCTCTCACATGGGAGTCAAGCACACATTTGAATAAGGAATTTATAGAGTGACATCCCCACTCCCTTGATACTATTGTTTTCTATATTGTGCACATTAATGAGGATCTCTTTGAGAGACATATGACTCGCTTTGAGAAATCACTTAGGCGGTTTTGCACTCAAGTACCCTACCTATGCATATGGTCCCTAAAATGTGTCCCATCATTCGTTTGGTTATGAGGTGGTAACCTTGATGGCCTATCTTTTAGAGCTCTTACCTAGATGACTATGGGTGGTAAGTCTCCACAATACCTATGGTAGATGCCAATTACCATATCAATGCTCTTGGGGGTGACACTTAGCTTCATTGAGGTCACATGTGTCAATAAAGACTAGTATAAGGAGGTTGTGTTGTTGCTTCTTAGTCCTTTGTTCGTCCAATTTCCTTAGGAATTTGATCACCTCAAGCATCTTGGCTTTCGAGAGGTATCTTTGTACTTGTTTTTCTTGTTGCATCTCTCAGGGATTTTTATATTGTGTCTCGTTTCGTCCAAGTATATTTGGACATAGAGTTCTATTAATTAATTAATTAATAAAACTTATGTATTCATTGTGGCTGACAAAATTATCCATTGATCTTGAAAATTATGTAACCTTCCTCTGGAAGAGGAGGGCCCACTGCCATAGAGACTAGGATAACTCCATATTCATAGGGCTTATATCAAAATGAACTCAAGAGGGTTATCTTTGGATCAAAGGGGGAAGAAAAGTTCATCCTTATAGTAGTAGATGAAAGTCCAACACCAAACTTCAACCTACCATTGACAAATCCTATTAACCCCTTACTAGTACAAGTGAATGCTTGTTTTACTCAACATATTTACCTTATTCTCTCATAAAAATGGTTGGTGAGAGTGGTGATTCTACCATGGGAGAGGTGGGACCTTCTTCACCATCTATGTTTTGGATTTCATTTGTTATTTCCTTGTTTCCACTGATCAATGGGATAAGGTCCATTCCTCCTATTTCAATAACTCCTCTTTCCTCACTTTGGGGCCTAGCATGCATTGCTTCTACAACCCCGAGTAGTTTCCTTAGTCTATCTATATCCCTCCCTTTTGTTAGATTTTTTTCAATATGGGGGCAAGCTAGATTCTATTTATGAGATTTGGTTGGTTCCTGCCTAGTTCTTCTATCCTTATTGTCATGATCTCTAGCCGAGGGAAAAAATCTTTAAGGAATCTTTTAGGGGAATCTACACCTATTCCTATTTAGTTTAGGGGCAGTAATGTTCTTGGAGGGATGTACAATTCTTGGGTTACTTCTTCTTTAGGAGAAATGCCCTTTTTTCAAGGTTTGAATACCTTTGAATGGGATAACTTATTTGGGGGCATCATTCCCACTAGTACCACTTTACCTACAAGTATTTCCACTTACAAAGGTATTTTCACACTAGGAGATCATCCTTCTAGTGTTAGATATAATCCCATTAGAAACCATGATTTTAGGAGCTCCTTTGTCCTTGGGGGAAATACTCTTGGGGGAAGTCTAGGAGTCTAAAAATTTGGGCCAAACAATCTCTATGGTTACTATCCTCCTTTCAAAAACTATGGTATGCGGGGACCGCAAGGTTTGTCTGGGGATCCATATTTACCTCCATACCCATTTAACTAACATTACTTTTCTAGAATCACTTGATTTTCCAAATATGGATAGAATTACCAATTGCCCAATATGTCATGACCCTTAGTGGCCTCCCATTCCCATAAAATTACCTTTTGATATACTTTCATTCGATGAAAATATGGGAGAGAACTCAACCACCCATATAACCACATACCATTTATGGTGCTCCTCGAATTCTTTTATGGATGATAATATCAGGTTACATCTCTTTCAACAAACCCTAACTAGGGATTCCACTAAATGGTACATCAAACTCAATAAGGCATCATTCCATTATTATGAACGAAAATTCGCGAACCACTTCCAATTACCTTCGTGGAAATAGATTGAAATTTATCTCCTATCTACCTTCAAGCAGAATACCTCTACGCACATATATGGCCATATTCATTGGGAGAGGTGATGTAAATGATTAACTAGGACCAAGATTCCTGACTAATTTCTCAAATATTGGTTCACCTAATCCTTGCCACCCAAAATTTCCAAGGATGTCACCATAGCTAAGGAAACTACCAAGAAGCAACCCATCTTATCTGCCTAGAACATGGACTTGATTTATTCTTAGTCAAGTACCTTGTATAATATCATTCCCAATTCTCCTTGACCATTCGTTGATTCACAACGACCTAAACCATGTGTAGGTTTTAACCCCATATAAAAATTACATGAATACGAATTCTAAAAACATAAAAAAAAAATGGTGAGAGAATAAAACATAAAATAGATATACACAGAGATTTTCCCATAGATCCCAAAACTGGGACTACCATATTGATTTTTCATTATATTACTTTCAATGTTACAATACATATATCTACATGCTAAAGCATCCATAAACCCTAGTCCATTAACCTTGGATTAGAACATAACTCTAGTTCCCTTGACCGGATCTACAAAATACCATGGATAGAAAACCATCATTCCCAAAACCATGTGTGAAAACCATGGACAAAACCATAGGTAGGTTCGCCTACCTAATATAAGTTCCAAAAGAAAAATCCCCGAGGCGTTGCCCTGGACCCCATAAAGGGGGGCTACCTCCCTCCCTATGACCCCCCTGTTTTTCCCGACGCAATGAACAAGGGGGCTATCAGCCACTGCATGTGGGGCTAGTCATGGAAAGAATATAACACACACCCAACATTCTCCCACTTGTTGATTTATTTCCATTGGGGGCCATAAGAGAGCCTATTGATTGATACAACCTTGCAACACCCATTGTTTCTCTACACCAAGAAAAATTCTCAATGCTCACAGACTTGGTCAATGTATCTGCAACATTATTCAAAGTGTTCACCTTTACCAAAAACACCTTTTTGTCGTCAACCATATCCCTCACAAAGTGATATTGAACATCAATGTGATTTGTCTTTGAATGATAAGCAGGGTTCTTTGCTAAGAAAATCTCACTTTGGATGTCACAGTCTATCTTTATAGCTCGTTGTAACAACCCCATAATTGAGCACAATATTTACAACCAAATTTCTTCCTTGCTTGCATGAGTGGTTGCCATGTATTCAGCCTCTATAGTTGAAAGTGCCACTATAGACTGTCTCTCTCTCATCCAACTGACTGCACCTCCAAACAGGATAAATACATACCCACTTATAGATCTTCTCTGATCTAGACCTTCAGCCCAGTCTACATCAACAAATCCATGGATTTCCAAAACTCTATCCAATCCTCATGTTCCTTGGTAGCACAGACCATAATCACTAGTGCCACGCAAATAATTGAAAACTTGCTTCACTGCTATCCAATGCTCCTTCCCTAGTTTTGACATAAACCTACTCAATAATCCCATTACATGTGCAATGTCTGGTCTAGTGCAAAGCATTGCATACATTAGTCTACTAACTGCACTTGCATATGGAACATGGGACATGTCCTCTTCCTCTTCTTGTGTCTTGGGACATTGCTCAACAGATAAATTTTCATCAACAGGAATAGGAACCTTCACCGGTTTACTATCATGCATTTTAAACCTCTATTATATTTTCTCAACATACTTCATCTAGTTTAACCAAATCTTCCTTTTTGCCTGGTCTTGTTTAATTACCATGCCCAAAATATAGTTTGCAGAACTAAGATATTTCATGTCGAATTGGGAGGAAAATTGGGTCTTCAGATCCTGGATAATTTCTTTTTTATTTCCAATCAACAACATATCATCCACATACAAGACCAAATATATAACACAGTCACCAATTAAACACAGTCACCAATTAATCTAAAATACACATAGTGATCTTCTTTTCTTCTGGTGGATCCAAGTCCCCTTATATATGTATCAAATTTCTGATACCACATCCTTGGTGACTATTTTAATCCATACAGAGACGTTTTTTAACCTGCATACTAGTTGTGTCTTACCCTTCACCGCAAAACCTTAAGATTGCTTCATGTAGATATCTTCTTCCAAATCCCCGTGAAGAAATTTTGTCTTCACATCCATCTGTTCTACCTCAAAATCAAAAGAAACAACAACAAATAAATGTAATCTAATAGAATCTACGTTGGCAACAGGAGAAAAAAATCACCAAAATCTATTCCTAACACTTGGGAATAACCTTTTTCTACCAACCGATCTTTGTATTTATCCACCTTGCCTTCTGCATTCATATTCTTCTTAAACATTCATTTGGTACTAATGGGTTTCCTTCCAGCCAAAAACTCCACCAGATCCCAAGCCTCATTTTTGAGCAAAGATGCCATTTCATCAACCATGGCCTCTTTCCAGAGTTTTCCATCCTCTGAATACTGCTTCCCTAACAATTCTGGGACCATAATCAATAATAGATAAAGAAAAATTTAAATAGAAAGAAGTTGGACTATACCTTTCTGGCTGTCTTCCTTCTCGAATTGATCTTCTCACGGTTGGAGTTTGTCGCTCTTCATCTTCTGATTCCTCTACTGCTGTAGAGTCAAATTCCTCCTCCTTTAGCTCAAACTCTATATTCTCAGGTTCCTTTCAGAGGACTTCATGTTTAATAACATCTTTCACCTCTCTAAACACCACATCGCAGTTGTACACAACCTTCCTTGTTTCTGGGTTCCAAATATTATAACCTTTTAAACCATCCTTATATTCAATAAAGATGCACCTTTCATATTTACTATCCAACTTGGTTCTTTTCTCTTTTGGAACATGTACATATGCATCACATCCAAATACCCTTAGAGGTGAAAAAGAGGGTTTCTTACCAGTCCATACCTCTTGTGGAGTCTTATCCTACGACATTGATGAAGGTGATCTGTTGACTAGGTAACATGCAGGCTCCATCGTCTCTACCTAGAATTCATGCCCTAACTCGGCACCACTAAGCATGCTTCTTGTCTTTTCCATCAATGTCCTATTCATTCTTTCTAAAACTCCATTTTGTTGAGGTGTGTATGGAGTAGAATTTTGTCGTGCTATACCACACTTATTACAAAACTCTTCAAATTCCTTCTTGCAAAATTCTCCATCGATATACGTCCTCAACACCTTTATCTTCTTCTCTATTGGTTTTCCACCATAGCCTTACATTCTTTAAACCTGTCAAAGACTTCAGATTTTTTCTTAAGGAAATATATCCATTTATTCCTTTAGAAGCCATCTATAAATGATACATAGTATACAGACTTACCCAGTGATAGAACTGACACAGGTCTAAACACATCACTGTGCACAAGCTCTAATATTCGTTTCACCCTCTTAGCACCAAATGGGAAACTCACCCAATTCTGCTTCCCATATACACAATTTTCACAAAAATAAAAATCAAGTGAGAAATTAGACATACCTTCTTCCATACCATTACCATGAAGTATTCAAAGGCCCTTCTCTCCAATATATCCAATCCTTTGATGTCATAGCATGGTCTTTTCTCCAGATACCACTAGGTTTTCTGCTCCACTTTTAGGAACCACAGAACTCTTGCACCCATCAATAACAGTGCTATCCTGAAGCTTGTACAGAGTTCCAATCCAAACTCCTCGCATCAATATTAGTGCTACCTAAACAATCTTGTAGGTATCTTTATCGAATATTGTTTTTAGACCTGAATCATCCATCTTGCTTACAAAAATCAGATTTCTAGCCAATGCAGGAATATGCAGAACACTAGGAAATGTTTAATCCTTCCACCTTGCAACTTCAACTTTACTTTTCTGCGACTGGTGATTCTAGCCTTCTTGTCATCCCCTGATAAGACATCACCACCATCATATTTATCATACTCGTAAAACCACTCCCTGTGGGGAGTGAAGTGAAAGGATGCACCTTAGTCAATTAACCAGACCTCATGATCTACATGTGTACTTGAAGAAGAAGAAGTCAAGTGCACATCCCCACCCTCATCTGAGGTGGTTTTCACCTCTACAAAATGAGAATCACCAGATCCCTTTCCTTTCTCAGAAGCTTTAGATCTACAGTCATTTTTGAAGTGTCCTTCCTTTCCGCATTTCCAGCACACCTTTATAGGTTTTCTCAGAGATTTAGATCTCCCACTCGAGGATTAATTTATTTATTTTTCTAGGACCATTCTCATACAGACAAGGCATCACCATTCTAGCCCTCCGTATTTTTCCATCTCATATCCTCCGACAGTGAGGATGAGACTATTTCATCAAACTGCAAGGAAGTCACATTGCTACCTATTGCAACAACTAGACTATCCCACGAATCTGGTAGAGAACACAACAAACTGATGCACTTATCTTCATCTGCAATTTTTATATCATCAAATAACAACTGACTTACCACATTATTAAAGGCAACTTGGCACAAGACAAGGAACTATACTCATACCCTTTGTTTCATTTTTTAATGAGGTTGACACAATACCAGGAACTATCCTCATATGACCAAGAAAATATATCTCAGAATTCATGAAAAAGAGCATGGTAAGTATCAAGTTCCGATGGAGAACAAGATTTTCCAACATGAATGTTTTCTACAATTCTAGGTTTGGTCAAAATATTGATAGAAATGGTTTCTTTGATATTTGACAAGTTTTGTTCAGAATCGACTGTGTCTATAAAAACAAAATTCGAAAGGAATCAATAATTGAAGGGTGATTTAGTTCATTTGGAAAATATTCTATGTGATCTGGAAGATGGGAACGATGATGATAGTCTTCCCATGGTTCTTCTTTTGTCATCTTTGATTGGTTGATTCCTTCATCAGTAGAAAATGTACGTGAAAAGGGATTAGAGGGAGTACCATATTCTAATGAACGATCTACCCATACAATCTGTGATGAAGGATTTGGATTCATCGCGCAATCCAAAAAGATTGATTGCTATGCAAGCTCAATAAGTCTTAGCGGCATGATTTAATTACGACTATCAACTTCAGAACTATTGGTAATATTCCATGGATCCGATGAAGTGGAATATATCATGTTGTAAGTCTCAACTTTTGCAACTTCTACCATGTGTAATGGTGACGGTAGCGAAAAGGTGCCCATTAGGGAAAAATCCTTCAAAAGACCTAGTACAATGTTCTGAAGAGATATCGGGGATCCGTGAACTAAAGGAACACTTCCAGTAGCCTATGAAGTAGAGGAGAAGAAGGCGAGTTGATCAATTACTATGATTCTGCCTTTATGAGGGAATGTGATCGTACAAAATTATGTTGAAACCACAACAACCATAGCATAAACTCACGGTCTTCTTAGAAAAATGTTGTATTCAAAGGGTTCGTCAACGACCTCAACTTCAAAAGTTACAGTTTTTCCCCCTAGTTCAATATGCAGGTTACTTAAAATTCCACAAGGCGTATAAGTGCAATCGTCAAAAGCTTTTAACATTGCAGGTGATCGCAACAAAGGCAGTGAGCCAAGTGTTTTCTAGCAATTCATTGACATGATACAACTAGATGCCTCCTTGTCAATAATGGTTCTGTGAATAAGTTTATTCAAAGAATTGACTTGAATTAGGAATGCTAACTATCCTGGTAACTATGGTGTATATCTCACATGGTTAAAAAACCACAACATTGTAATCCATTGGATCAATTCTACCAATTGTTGACAACAAAGTCTGCTTTTGGGAGGGACAATTTTGAAGCACCTCGAGCATCTGCCATCGACATAGCGAAAGGTGACTGAGCAAAATATTCTACTATGTTATAATTTTGTGTTGCTCGAGCTCGAGGCTTAAATGTAGATTTATGTACAACTCCCTTAGGCAGTTTTATTGTTAACTCTGGTGCAATAGGTGGTGGAAAGCCGAAGTTGAAGTCGAAGTATTAGGTTGATCAATGCCCTGGTTATTCGATGATGATGGTGGATTACCATAATCTTTACTTTGTGTAGTCACCATAACATCAAATTTAGGCTTAGTAGCAGATAGCATAAGTACTTGTGAAGTGGAAGTGTGATTTGTAGCAACCAAATGAGTCTTCAGGTTTGGAAAAGGATCTGTCAACAAAGCAGATGTGCTAGAAGTCTTAAGAAGTTTTGAGACATCAGAGTGATGAGAACAATCTCGCGTAAAGTGCTCATTGTTATAAATTAGACATGCGTAATGAGGTTTCCTAGCCAGAGAAGAGGGATCAGATGATTTTTGTTGGGCATCAAATCCCCCCACAGCATGTTTTGGGGCTCAAAGCCCAAGTTTTGGTCAAATATCTTGTAAGACTCCACGAATTGTGGGCAAAATGTACATTGAGTCATAGGGTTGTCTGCCCTAAGTTTTGTAATGTAATGTAATGTCATTTCAGCCTACTTATGGTCCACGGACCATGGGATTTTATAAGTAAAGAGCGAGACTCTAAGTTGAAAATCAGTCAATGGATTGATTAATGTAATGAATAGTAGCAGATAGAGAATAAGTCTAAGTGTCTTGGGTCATAGTAGTAGGAAGGGGCTCTGTAGCTAAGTGCGCAGAGGCCTAGTAGAATCCACAACTGAGTGCACAGACCTTTGTAGTTGAGTGTGCAGGGCGGAGTCAAGTCTGTAACCCCAGAAGAAGAATAATAAAGAGAAGTTTGATTCCAAATACTGTGTATCTGCTTTGGTGTTAATTTTTATGCATTTATACTGTTTTGTTTATCGTGTGCACTTATATGAATACTAAACACTATTAAGTATAATTTGGCTCATACAGATAAGTTAAATAATCAAATAATATTGGGTTAATAGTAAGGAATTTGGGTAATAACACGGATTGCACCTCGAGCTGAGCTGCGTGAAGGCAACATCGCAGGGTGCGAGGGACTGATAGATGCGTGTAGCAACATGCGTGCAGGGTCAAACCGCGGACCACCACAAATCATCATACATCTCTAGGGTGTGGAAACCTAGTTCTAGCTCCCTCCCATACTACTTCGGGTGAGACCTCAGTCCACGCTCCACGAACTATTGCCGAAAGAGCTAGTAGTATCAGGATTTGTTTGGCTAAATCACCTCAGAACCTGGGTTAGGCCCCTACAAGCCAACAAATGGTTACGTTGTCAGGACTGGGATCTGCATAAGGGATGTCTAATGTCGTGTCACTGAAATCCGACAAAGAAAGAAATTGAAAAGTGGTTGGACAAAAAAATTCACGAGTTCGCGGCACAGGAAAATAGGAATCTGTGAGTATCAAAGGAATAGTGGTTGGAACACTACTTATAGATGAAAATCCATGAAATTTTCTTTGCATCCTTTCCTTCTGAGTTGTATGAGTGGATCACAAAGCTAGCAGACAGTCAAGGGAGGTGTAGGCTCGACAAACCAATCGTGTGGAATCCAGAATTAGTACGCAGGCTAGCATTAGAGGATATGATCGCGCACTCTGTGGACCATTGGCTCGATCGAATTATAGGAGGATTCATCACCGAGTTCGAGGTAGACATATCAGTCAACTATAGCAAGGCAGAAAGATGCTTCCTCAAAGGATCGCGAGGTAAGTATATTAAATCGTTCAACACTTGGATTAAGATGCTATTGGGTGAAAAACGGGTTGTGCGAATAAATTAATGTTTGGGACTGTGTGAAGTGGGAAGATTTACAAAAATGAAGGTAGAAAAGAGTTAGAAACTAGTCCATTGATTTCACCCTCGCGAGAAAGCGAGGAGGAGCTTGCGAAAGTTTCCTCGAGAAGCACGATCAGTCTGATAAGGCAGCGGATTCCACGCATTCCACCCCCACCTACACCGCCACCGGTTTCACCATCATCACCTCCCTCTCCATCCACACATATTCCGCCACCCACCCCATTCATTATGGCGAGCGCAATAAAATTACCAGTATTCAAAGGAGTAGGGAATGAAGACCGAGATCAATTTTGGTTTGTGGTAAAGGTAGTATGGGAAGCACACGGAATCGCGAATGACAACATACAGAAGGAAATACTAGTGAGTGCATTGCAAGACCGAGCACTGACATGGTACATTAAACACTCTAACGACAATCCAAAAATAGGGATCGCAGAAATCCATATCGCGCTGAACAAGGAGTTTAGCAGGCCAAAATTGGAGATGCAGTCGATTATTGGATTTAAGGAGATCATGATGCTTCCAGGCGAGACTTCCTAGGAACTGGATCAGAGGCTAAAGGAAATGATTCATGAAGCCAACATGACCTTGACAGATGCATAGCATCGTGCATGGTTTGTGGCATCCCTAACGCCACACCTAAGGACGGCGCTTTCGCAGCAGAATTTATCCACCCAGGCCGAAGCATTGGAGATTGCAATGAGACTGCATGAGACCCCTATACAAGATCCTGGTCTGGGAGTTCAACAAATCCACATGCAACTATAAAATTTATGCCTAAAAATGTAGAGCTTAAAATAGGACAGGATGACTCGCCCAGAGGTGCGCGAAGAATTATGGTGCATCAAATGCAAGGGACAGGGGCATGATAAGGATCATTGTCCCATCTTTGTGAACTATTTGGCAGCAGGAGGGACGATGCCATTGAGACTGGAGGCACAAATAGGGCTGAGCGCGGTGCTTGAATTATGGTGCACGATATGTCAGATAGGAGGAAAACATGCTACAGACAATTTTCATCTACTACAGAAGTATACATAAATGTCCCAATAATTGTTTTGTAATTTCTGCAGGTCGGTAGGTCATGATGAGTGCACATGCAGAAGCTATGAACTAATGATGGACCGAACCCCTACCTACAGGATGCAGGCTGAAACATGAGCCCTTAATCAAAATACAAGACTAGCACGCACTGGATTTCAGGGGCGCGGACGAGATCGAGGTGGAATGGGACCAGGAAGGGTCGTAGACAACTAATTTGTTACAATTGCAGAGGGCCAGTGCATTATGCCTTCGATTGTACGAATCCGATGAGAAAATCATGTTTGTACTATGCTCAGTTTGATCATGAGGCAGAAGACTACCCTACGTTGATAGCGAGGCTGCGCGAAAAGTGGGTACTCCAACCTCCCCCAATGAAAAATCTACAAATGATGAGGTCTGAGCTGCACAAAGAGGACTCAGATGTGAACATTGTACTACCGAGCGATATCACAATAGGATATGACAAAGGAAAGCAGCCTGAAGAAAGTGTGTGGGTTCACAAGGCTCATCCAAAGGAACCTAAATTAAATTTGGAATGCACGAAGGAGACATTTATGGAAGCTAAGAAGAGCTTCATGGAGGCCTCCACTTCAGGTAGTAAGGATCAACTAGACCTAGAGATGGATCCTTCAACGCTCAGTACATTTCTGGAGAGATGTATGAAGTTGTTGCACGATAGCAAGGCTGTGAAAAGACTACAAGAAATTATCACTAGGTGCGCGAGGTCAGGAGAACCGCGTGTGGTCAGGAAACTTGGAAAGCATGCACTGCGCACAGGAAGGGAAATGAGGTTGGTTGCGCAAATCAAAGAACATGAAATGGATAAAGTAATTCTGGATCTAGGATCAAACGTGAATGTACTGCCAAAACAAACATGGGAGTGCATGGGCAAGACCACGTTGCAGTGGTCTCCTATTTAATTACGAATGGCAAACCGAGAGAAGATCTTACCCATGGGAAGACTGCAAGGAGTAATGGTCGATATTGAAGGCACAAGCGCTTTGGTGGATTTCGAAGTGATAGAAGTTGTCAACAATAGCAATCCCTATCCCGTGCTACTGGGCATAGACTGGGCCACCGATATGAATAGAGTCATAAACCTGAAGAAGCGCAAAATGATTTTTGAGAAAAAGTCGCTCCACGTAGTAGTGCCGTTAGATCTCGCTGAAGGAGCATGATATATAGAATCGGTGCGTGACGATGATAGTGATGACAATCTCGATTATGTCTATAAAATGACCACGTGAGAGTAGGATTGGGTGAATCCGACAGCCGATGGAAGGATTTCGTGGGAGTGCAACAACTCCTGCACTTCAGATTCGAATGAGGAGGTAGAGCGATGGCAGAACCAGTTACACGAGGTAACCACTCTAAATTGCAATATGATGATAAGATCATTACACTGCGTAGGAACAAAAGTGAGGGATCTACCCATATATGATGGATTGACATTAGTACAGGAATTCCTGAACAACTTTAAAAGTGAAGTACCAAAACAACAACGGTTCGATGCTCTGAAATGGGCACTGCGTGCTACGCTTGCAAGATGGTGGGGTATGCACCAGCAGAGTTTCGAGGATTGGTGCGGATGTAGAAGGATGATGCTTATACGTTTTGGAAAATCGTAGCCACCGATAAGAGCCATGTTTGAGGGGCGAAACAACTTGCATGCCCACCTTTCCAGATGGATACAGACATATGGTATGCAGCCCACACGAATGCACATTGCCCTCACGATCACAAATCAGAACAACAAGCGGAAGCAGGAAAGGCGAAGTGCACCAAATATTATCCATGGTGAAACCTTTGACATGGTGCGTGTAGTGTTGAACAGGGTCCACCATGTGGAACGCACTTACTAGGACCTACACGTACCAGCGGTTCAATGGGCTTATAGGACCATGTGCGAAACCCTGACTGTGAAAGCGATCCCAAAACTATGGTATGAAGCAGGGACTGTAATCTGTGAAGAGCCAACAAAACTGAGTCTGCACGTACCAACACCTATAGATCCAACAATACGCGAATCTTGGGCTGAAGAAATCACACAGCTACGTGAAGAAAAACGTAGAAGACTTCAGAAAGCAATTTGATGGGGAAACTTTAGACTTCACGAGGTTGAAATAGACTGGGTACGGTTAAGGAAGAAGGGAATTTTAATGGATGCAAAGGTCAAGAGGCTGGAAAATGAAATAAAGGGAGCATTTCCATCAACAAACCCAAGATAGCAAACGCCAGGTGTGTACAATAATTCGAACACTTTAGACAATTATCGATGAGATTTAGTTAATCTGCTGCCATGGCTAGGACTGCATATCACCAAGCGCAGTAACCAGGGAAGTGCATTACAAATAGTAGAGCGCGCGGTGCCAATCACCACAATGACAGATAAGGATTTTCCACGGACTATACAAGAGGGCGAAATGGAGGCCCGAACAGGTGGTGCAACCACCTAACTAGCCATAGGAACCATAGTCTTAGCACTCCAGGTAGTTGAAAGGAAGCACGGGACTATAAAGTATTATGTCGGGGAGATACGCGCTCTGGGAAGTGCGTGCAAGAATAGGATGTCACAGGGTTTGCAACCGCGCATGAAGGGCAGCGCTGCCGCGCGAGTAGGCTGGGAAGTGATTATTGGTGTCATTTTTCATGACAGGATGTCTGATTTGAGGCCAAATGGAGTGGCTGGTGCGCATTTAAGACACGAATTATGGACAAGATTTGGGAAAATCTGCCACCAAGAAAGAATTGATGGCCCAAAATTGGGGGGAACGGTCGAATTTGAATTCAAAAGGCATTATAAAACTCCAGGGGCTAGCCATGAGACAACACTTGTTCACTTGAGATTTGAGCAGTTGAATAGAGCACAGAGTGTTGAGTGTTGAGCGATATTCGGGCCCCTAAGTTCGCAAAACACCACATACAGTATGGACCAGATGGTGGCTACTTGGAGAGGTTTGGGCTTTGAAGAAGGAACTACCGGCGAGGCCACGTAGAACCCCATGGTACATGATATTCCCGAAGGTACTGGGGTTGTGCCAAAAATACCTAAATCCCCTCGAATGCCAAGACTGAAGAAAGTTAAGCAGGCAATGGGACCAGTCCGCATGTCCCTGAGGAATCTGTAGTTCAGTAAGCTTTTAATGGAGGAAAATGGCAAGGTTGTCACCATTGAGATAGATGAAGAGGAGGAGGACTTACAGGCTCTGATTTTCGAGGTAGAGGAAGGAGAGGACGTAGAGGAAGATATCCAACTGTTGCGCTCTACAGCGAAATTTCCCAAGTATATCCCTCCGCAAAAAGGGAAAACCAAGATACCAAAGGATCTGGATGCAATAAAGAATGTGCTCCAGACCTCGCTCCTCCCTGATGGAATTACTTTTGAGGGTCTGCTCCTAGGATGTGTGCCTACCCTGAAATTCGAAGATTGGGACCTCACGGATAGCGAGAAGTTCCCACACTTAGAGATAGCGAGCCTAATGAAATAGAATACGGAGGGGCCAGTAATAACATTAGAGCCGTAAAAATGGCTGCGCTGTGTGGAGAAGGCTGGGTTGCTTCATCTGCTGTGGATACCACAATTTCACCTTGCGTCCATCACCATTTTCGTCATCAGGCAGCTGCTTTTCCTGGTGTATGATGGTTACCTATGGATGGAGGAGCCTATTCCCATCACGGTGGATCTCATCCATAGAATTTCTCGGCTTCCCTGTAAAGGAAAGGACCTCGCGATGATTGCAGGAAAAAGTAGCAATTTGGCTCTCGCAGAAGCCATGAAGACAAAATATAAGCTTGAAAATAAAAAGAGGGGTTATGCCATCACCAATATCAAGGATAAGGGGTGTGCGTAGCCACCCAACTCCTGGCCAACAAGGTAATGAGGAAATGTCCCGTTGATGAAGTACCAACACCAGTGATTGCATTGGCTGAACAATGCACAGAGGGGGTCCAGTTCAACTGAGCCGAGTTCCTCTGTGAAGAATTATTGCTCAATTGTCAGGAGAACCAAGAGCAGGGTAAGACCTTCCACTATGTGTGGTTGCTATTGTCCATCTTGCTGGTAGTGGGAGAACTGCTGGAGGATAGTAAGTTCCCGAGCATTGAGTGTGACATACTAGAGGCCGTGAAGTATGCGACACTCTAGGCTACCAAGGATGTGAAGCGGATTCATGATACAAAGATTTTCTGGGTGCTCATGGAGGCGAGCATCTGGATGTGGATCAATAGGAGGCAGTGCCTATACCCCACAGTGCACAGCAGTCTGTAAAGTTTTGCAGACTTCAAGGCAGACATGCACAATATTTACATCAGGGCACGAAAGGATCCGGCACAGTAGTGGACAAAGATCCCATTCATAGCCACTGGCGACGTGATCTTTACAGTGTTAGAGACATGGTCTCCCGAGTGGCACACCTCGGATTTGGCAAAATTGGAAAAGGCGACAACACAGAAAAGGAAGGAGGAGGCCAAGATGCATCTCACATAGCTGGCCGAGAAAAGACGCAACAAAAGGGTGGCAACAAAGGTAAGGACAATCCACGAAGTGGCACAGGTAGCCGCGGAGCAGAAGAAGGCCACGAAGCAGCAACAACAGTGTAGACAATAGGGACCACCACAGTGCAGACAGAAGAGGGCCAAGCTGTGTCTACAGGATAGGAGGCAGAGGAAGCAGACCTTGCAGAAGAGGGTGCAGACACAGGAACAAGTTCAGCCCAACTCAAATGGTCACGTGTCACAGAAAGATTAGGTCCACTGAAAAAGGTCAAGGCCTTGAAGCTGGCCATTGAACCGATCACATTAACTGAAGGAGACCTCTACGACATCGGCAAGATGGTTCACGATGTCACTAAGGAAGCACCCCAAGATGTTATGATGGAGCAACAGATTGTGTTGGGGGCGCTAAGGGCGTAGTTGCAGGAAATACAGGTGCAGCTCCCACAAGAAGGAACCTTAGCCACCTACGCCGCAGAAGGCACATCAACAGTGAAACAGATGCTACGTGTGAGGATGGACAATACCATAGTATTACCGGATGGAGCGGTAGTAGCAGCGAATGAGATTGACAGAGCCGCGATTGGCAGGATCAAGGGATTTGGCCTTAATTTTGCTGCTCTTCCATGAGAAACACTATACCAACTACAGGATGGAATAAAAATAGAGCTTCATGCCAGGGGGGGTCGCGTGATCCATGTTCTAAGTGAGAAGAAGATTAATATCGAATAGCTTATCTTGCAGCGTGACAAGTTGGTATCGCAGAACCAGCAGTTGGTGCAGACAATTGATGACGCTTGCTGGTGCATCCCAAAGTTGTCCATCGTAGCAGACCTACCAACAAAATTATGGATCCACTATTTGGCAAGTGGAGTCCGAAACATACACGAGGAAACAACATGGGTGCAGCTGGAGTTGAATCTCTAGATTGTCGAGCTATGGCTAAAGGCGTAGCCTTCCACTCCCTTGAATTTAGAGAGAATCGTGCTAGCTCTATCCAAACAAGGCTAGAAGAAACTAGGTGGGAAATACAAGACTGTACTGGTATGTTGGACCAAGCCTTTGGCATCCTCACATCCTTGCAGGAGGTCCCCAACATACAACGCTTGGAAACAGAGGTGAGCGAACTTCAGGAGCAGTACAATAGCGTCTGAGGAACTGCGCAGATAGTCGTCCTCACTCAACGGCTCGTAAATATGTAGCAAGCAAGGGCACTGAAAGGGCGGGTGGATGCTACAAGACAGAAGGAGGCAGTTCTCAAAGCGTGCGTCTAGCCATGGATTGACTAGGCCTTCACCATTATAGCAGATATCGAAGGCAAGCTCACACATATTCAAGGGCTCTACGTGCTAAGACAGGGATTTGATCCTAACAAAGAAGCATCGGAAGAGCTCATGCAGCAGGTCCAGCAAACCTCAAAGCAGTGTGTTGTGGACCTCCGAGCAATGCGGGACCAGCTAGAGGGACTCCGCGCTAGGATCGCTGCACTAGTAGAGTGATTTGAGGGCGAGTCACGATGTTTATGTTGGGGGCATGTCGGGCATCGAATCCCCCCACAGCATATTTTGGGGCTCAAAGCCAAAGTTTTGTTCAAATATCTTGTAAGACGCCACAAATTGCGGGTGCGGAGTGCGAAATGTACATTAAGTCATAGGGTTGTCCGCCCTAAGTTTTGTAATGTAATGTAATGTCATGCCGGCCTACTTATGGTCCGCGGACCATGGGATTTTATAAGTAAAGAGCAATGTTCTAAGTGAAAAGCAGTCGATGGATTGATTAATGTAATGAATAGTAGCAGATAGAGAAGAAGTCTAAGTGTCTTGGGTCATAGTAGTAGGAAGAGGCTCTGCAGCTAAGTGCACAGAGGCCTAGTAGAGTCCGCAGCTGAGTGCATGGACCTCTGTAGTTGAGTGCGCAGGGCAGAGTCAAGTATGTAACCCCAGAAGAAGAATAATAAAGAGAAGTTTGATTCCAGATATTGTGTATATGCTTTGATGTTACTTTCTATGGATTTATACTGGTTTTTTTTATCGCGCACACTTATATGAATACTAAACACTGTTAAGTATAATTGGGCTCATACAGATAAGTTAAGTAATCAGATAATATCGGGTTAATAGTAAGGAATTTGGGTATTAACATGGATCACACCTTGAGCTTGGCTACGCAAAGGCAACATCGCAGGATACGAGGGACAGATAGATGTGCATAGCGACGTGCATGCAGGGTCAAACCGTGGACCACCACAAATCATCAGACATCTCTGTGTGCAGAAACCTAGTTCTAGCACCCTCCCATACTACTTTGGTTGAGACCTCAGTCCGCGCTCCACGGACTATTACCGAAAGGGCCAGTAGTACTGGGATTTGTTTGGCTAAATCACCTCAGAACCTGGGGTCAGGCCCCTACAAGCCAACAATTTCTCTTGAGGGGGGAGCATTTTTTTATTTTTGTTTTTCCCCTTCTTTCTTGCTTCCAAATTGCTTTTCAGTCTTACATTTTTCAGATGACACGACATTTATTTTGGAAGCAAGTGTATTATCGGGTGCATTGGAAGTTTGATTTGAAATAGCAAGTGTTTGACTAGATGGTCTACCTATTGTTTGTGTGTTTGAATAACCTATCACATTGTCACTAGCATGAGAGTCCTTACTAGATGGAGGTGGTGGAACAGTAAAAGCTAGTCTAGGTGCATTTGTTATTTTACCATAGAGCATGTCAGACTGTGTGTAAATCAAGTCTAAGTATTGGGCACGAGAAATTGCTTACGCTTCAGTAAAAACTCCTCCTTTAGCCACATCCTCAATAATAGATGGAAATAAGGATTTTATAAACCACTCAGCTAAAAGCTTATCAGGAACAAAAGTTTTGACCATTCGATGACGACGATGCCACTCATGAATATGATTGGAAATGTGAGTAGGAGTGGTCTGTGTAAAGTTGGTCAACAGTTCCGTTCCAGTTTCATATCTGATGGGTAACTAGAAGTGAGTTAAAAGAGTAGTGGCTAAGGATGTAAATTTGTCAAATCAAGATCACGGTAATTCAATATACCATTTTGCAGTTGGACCAGTAAGCATTCGCTGGAAAATACGTAATCTAACTGAATCATCATTCAGGGAGTTTGATGAACAGCATAAATTAAAAGTCATAACATGGTTGGACGAGTCCTCTTTAGGGTTTCCATTGAACTTTGGAATGTCAGAAGGTAATTTATGTGGAATCACTGGCCACCAAGGTGCATAAAGAATGAGATCATTGGTAAGCCAATTTAAATTTGGTAATTCAAGTGTTGTGACGAATGGTAATTGGTTATTTAGGTCAGGTTGAGCATAACCAGGGTAAGATGGAATTTCCTAAGCAATAGGCCTTTGCATGCCAGCATAAGGAATTTGTTGTTGATAACCTTGATAGGGGTATGTTTGTTGAGAATATCTGGTATAAGGTGGTTGTTGGGCACTAGGATACTTTTTTTGTTGTCCAAACCCAGCATAGGCTTGTTGACTAGGACTTGGGTAAGCTTGTTGATGACCAAACCTAGCATAAGCTTGTTGACCAAGCCGAGGATGAGGTTGGTACTGTTGGAATTTCTCTTGTTGATATTGGTCCTACCACGGCTATTGAAGCAACGGTTTTTGCACACCAATGTAAGTTTGACCAGGTTGTGAATAAACTAGACCAGTATAAGCCTGAGTCATCCCATTTAAAGGTATACTAGCCTAGGGTTGTTGGATTCCAGACACAAATGGTTTTTGTAAAACGACCTGAGAAGATTGAAACTATAGACCTAAAACTTGAGGGTTAGATGTTGAAGGACCAACTTGCAAAGGTTGAGATTCGACTAACTGAGCTTGCGACTGTGGTAAAGTCGTAACGACAGGCATAGTAGGTACTAATGAAGCATGTTGCATTGGTTGTGATGGATACACAAGCCTTGGTTGAATGACCATTGTTGGTTGCCATTGACAAATAGTCATTTTGGGCTGACCTAAAGATGATGAGATACTTCCATATGATGGTCCCCTAGTAAATGGAGGATAAGAAGGTTGGGAATATTTTTCTCCATATGGAGGTCATCTAGTGTAAAGTTGATACATTGGATGGTAACTAGATGGACCAACTTGATATCGATGTGATGGATCAAATGTTCAGTACCCGTAAGTAAAGAACCAAGTAAAATTCTTGTGGATGACATGGGTGAAGACCATGGATTAGAAACAACACCTGAGTAGGTTCTAGATAATGATTGGTAACCTGGTGGGACCGATGGAGCACCATACAGATGTGACTCGCGTGTTGTAGTAAACATTGAAGAAGTAGCGATAGTAGATTATTCTGTAGTTGCATTAGATGATACGGTCTCGGATGTGGTTGGTTCAACCATAGTTAAATGACCTAATAAATGTCCTAATGAATCAATGGGAGTTTGAAAGGAAACAAGATCAAAAGGAGCAGTAAAATGAGGAGTATAAGAATGAAAATAAAGTCTCGGTCCAAAACAAGTTGGAGTCCTGGGTGTACTTCCTTCGAATTCCTCCTCAATAGCAATCAAACCAGGTGGAAGGATTTCACCATCAGGTTTGTAATATATTTCAGGTGTTTGACTCTGCAGTAAAGGGGAAGTCTCAACAGTTACAGATGTCTGAGGATAAATCAGTCGATCGTCTTCTGGTACGGTAACAACTTCTCATTGTTCAAGTTTGATATCCAAGTGTTCTAGTAAAATAAAAATAGGTTCAGGGTGACTTTCTTGAATAACTTCTGGTTGAACTATGATAGGTTCAGGATTAACTTCCGGCTGAACATATTTAGGTTTAGAAGTAGTTTCTTATTGAACAAATTTGGGTTGAAGATCAACTTCTTGTTGGACAACTTCTGTTAATGTTGCACTAAGTTGAGTTTTAGTGTCCTCAAGTAATTGTAAAGGTTCCACTTCAGTAGCAGATATACTAGTAACAATAGGAGTAACTGGAGTCGCAATATGTACCGATATAGGTGACTCTGGTAAATCAGATGAAGAACCATAAGTTTGTGATGTACTGGACTCGGTTAAATGAGACCGCTTTAATTGACTAGGTGTAGCTTTAGGCGGTAAAGGTGGTTTACTCACTGTCCTCCGCAAACGACGGGGTAAGGGTTGATGTTCCTCCACGATTGCTGATTGATTTTATTACAAAAATAAATAAATAAAAAGAGGGTAAGCTAGGCAAAAGGATTACCAAGAAACTATGAACTTGATCCGGATTTAAATAGGAACACAACAAATTACAGATATAACCATACATAGAGAGATGCAACAAAAATAATAATTCATTTTATTACTGTAAAATACTGAAATATGCTTACAAACAGAAATGGAAATAAACTAGCTAGGGTGATGGTAGATTATCTATGAGAAGAGATGTGGCAGCTACATGCATCGGAATTGTCTTACAATGAGGCTCTAAGGCCTATTTATTGTTGAGAAACAATGGAAAACCCTAAACATCCAGAAACCCAACCCTAGGAGATGAAGCGCCAAACTATGGGCCCCGTTTTGGGTAAATTGGTACATCAACTTCCCTAGGTCGTAACTTTGGCATATGATCTCCATTTGATGCACACAATACCTCGTTAGAAAGATATATCTGAGGAATACAACTTTGGGAAGAGAAACATCAATATTTGGACCCATGTTGCTACTAGTTTTCCCAAAAAAATTCGTTTAGGGCCTCAAAACGACTCTGAAAATTCAGGACTCGAAAAACTGCTAAAAATAGTAAATTGTGCTACAATTTAGGAAATTTAAAAGAAGAAAGAAAAAATGGTGGGGGTCCAAGTGGAATTGGTGGGTGGCCACCAATATCCACCTAGATCATTCCTCCCCCCTTAAGAAGCAATGGTCCCCATTGCATTGAGTTCCTCCATGAGATGAGGAAACTTCTACTAAACTTGGTCCCTGGTGAGCCACTTGCCCTGGTGAAGGAGTTGGCCTGCTTTGACAACTCAATACAGTCGGATATTCTAATGGCGAGTGTGCTTGATCTATGTGTCCATGATCTTATTAGTTGCAGCTTGTTCCATGCAATCTAGATTTAACTCTGTCGGTGTGCGTTGTTCTACAATGTTGGATGTGTCTAGTAATGGGGAAAAGTATGGCCGAAGGCAGTCCACGTTGAACACTGGTTGCAGGCCAAGGAATAAGGGAATGTTGAGCTCAAATTCATTGTCTCCCACAGTGTTTGTAATGGTGTAAGGACCATATCGAAGTGTTCTGACTTTTCGATAGGCTTCGGTAAGGCATTCATTTTGCAAATGCAACCAGGCTTTGTCACCCACCTGAAACTTGTGTGGCACCCGATGTTGATCATGTTGCTGCTTGTACTTGGCATTTGATTTCTCCAGAATGTCATGGACCTGCTAGCGAATATGTTGGATGTGCTAAATCAATTTGTTTGCCTTATCTTTTTTGGACTGGACATGAGCTGAAACTGCCTGAGTAGTTACAAATGGCATGACCACATCAATGGGACATAGTGGCTAGAATCCCAAGCCCACCTGAAAATGGTTGTAGCCAGTTGAGTTGTGGAGAGCCCAGTTATAGCTGTGTTGAACATAGGGGAGGCTCTCATCCCATGTGTTTGTATTCTTTTAGTTATACATGCATAGAATGTGTACGATAATCCTGTTGACAACCTCTGTCTGGTCATCAGTTTGGGGATGGAAGGTTGTGGACTTAGTGAGTTTGGTGTCCAACATCGACCAGAGATTGGACCAAAATGTATTGAGGAACCTGCTGTCCTCATCTGAGATGATAGACTGTGGGATCCCAAAGTGTACCCACACTCGTTCAAAGAATAGTTTAGCAGTGGCTTCTGCTGTGATATTCTTCTTGCAGGCCGCCATAATGGCCATCTTCGAGAACCTATCGACGACCACAAAAACACAGTCGTTTCCATGCTTAGTAGAAGGAAGGCCTGACATGTAAACCATGGAGATGGATTCCCAAGGTTGACTACGGGTAGGAAGCGGGGTATAGAGGCCTTGCTTCTTGATGGTCAGTTTCGCAATGGCGCAGACAGTGTGTGATCTGATGTACTTCCTAACATCCTGCCGAATATTCGGCCAATAGAAATACTTTTTCAGTATTGCCACCATTTTCTCGACCCCACCCAGCAACCCGACTGTAGTGTGCTTCCAGAATCATCTTGGCACGCTCTCTTGAAGGAACACAAAGGTGACCCAGGTGGTATAATAGAGCATCCTGGAGGTGAAAATTTGGAACATGCTGACCCTCCAAGAGTGACTGGTATGTGTGGCTGAATTTTGGGTCACTTTCCTAAGTTGAGCACAGTGGTTAACGCTGTGATCGGTGGTCGACTGAGGAAATATGTAACGTTATTGGTGATACCCTTCTTATACTTGATATTCAAATGGAACTGTTGTAGGTATGTGGACCACTTATGATGACGATCATTTTGCATTTTCCCTTGGGTCTGTATGAACTGCAGGGGTCGGTGGTCTGTGTGTATGACCGTTTCCTGCCCCAAAATGTAATGCTTCCATTATCAGCAGGCCTACACAATGGAATACATCTCTTTGTCATAAGTGGGATACTTCCGGACTGTGTCTGAAAGTGACTCAGTGTAATATGCCACTGGATGCCCATGTTGAGTAAGGAATGCCCCAACAGCATAGTCAGAGGCATCTGTCTTAACCTCAAATGGTTGTTGCAAGTCTAGTAATGCGAGCACTGGCGCTGTGTAGAGGTGATATTTCAACTCTGTGAATGCCTTATGTTGAGATTCATACCAAAAGAATTTTTCATTCGCTCCTCCCTTGGTGACTTGACTCAAGGGCCAAGTGATTTGAGAAAATCCAAACACGAACCTACGGTTGAAGCTGGCAAGACCCAGAAAGATGTGGAGCTCTGTCAGAGTGGTTGGAGATGGCCAATCCCGAATGACTTGAATCTTGGCTCGATCCACATGCACCCCCTGTTCGTCAATAATGTATGCCAGGTACTGAACCTAGGTCATGACAAAAGTTCATTTCTCCAAATTGGCACATAACTTGTGTTTCTGTAGTGTTTGGAGAACCTGTTGGATGTGGTGGAGGTGCTCTTCCCAACTCTGGGTCAAGATCAGGATGTCATCCAAGTATACCACTACAAATGAGTTGGTGAATGGCCACAAGATGTCATCCGTTAGCCTCATGAAGGTTGCAGGAGCATTCGTCAATCCGAAAGGCATAACCAACCATTTGAAAAGGCCCTCCTTGGCTTTGAAGGCAGTCTTCCACACATCAGAGGCTTCGATTGGTCCCTGGTGATATCCTGACTTCAAATCAATCTTGCTAAAATATTTTCCCCCCTTTAGTTGGTCCAGGATGTCATCAATCTGTGGGATCAGGTACCTATTATAAACAGTGATCTTGTTCGATGCCCGATAGTCAATACAGAGTCTCCAAGTCCCATCCTTCTTCAGTACCAACACAATTAGTTACCCACAGGGTGATGAACTCAGACGGATGTGACCTTTCTGCAATAGCTCTTGAATCTACCTCTTGATTTCATCGTTCTCTAGAATGGAGCGCCAATAGATTGGTCCATTGGGAAGCGGCACACCTGGGGTCAGATCGATGGAGTGCTTGACCTAACAGTGCAGAGGAACCCCTGTAGCAAAGGTGAAGATATCCTCGTACTCCTCCATGACCTTGTCCATCTATAGTTGTCGTGTGGAGGAGCCCTGTTTGGAGGTTGTGGCCACCATCTTCTTCTTTCCTTGAGGGCGTATCATCATGAAAAAAAATTTCCCAGTTTTGGAAATGAGCTTACTGCATTGTTTTGCAGTAACCAAAGAGATGGTGGTAGGCGGTGCTACCTCTGGTATCCTATACAACTTATTTCCCAAAGTAACAATAACAACACGGGGCCTTGATTCATACACAACATGTCACTTCCACAAGTATGGTTGGCCTAATAATACATCACAAACATCAAGGGGAGAAATATCACACAATACCTCATCTGTGAAGTACTTGATGTTGTATGGAAGGTGACACTGCTGGCTCACGTGAAGATCTCGTCCTTGATGAAGCCACCCAATGGTGTATGGTTGTGGATGTGATGTGGTTGGTAAGCCAAGCCGCTTCACAACCTCTTCAGAAATGAGGTTCTTTTGGCTTCCGTTGTTGACAATGAGCTGTAGCAGGGAGCCCTTTACCCACATCTGGGAGTGGAAGAGGCACTCCTCCTCCTCTGGATCTTCGGGTCCCTCCTTTTGGATCTTCATGGTGGCAATGGTCGCGTTGGGCTCTGCATTGATAATCTGCTTCCCTTTGTCATTCCCCTTGTTGGGTTCTGACTTAGAGTGAGAACATGCATCTGATTCTAAAACCTTTAGCTCAACCACCAGTGACTACTTGGCTCGACACTCACTTGTGTTGTGAGTGGAGATCTTATGGAACTCACACCACTTTCCCATGTCCTTTTTCAGCTTTGCGGCATTGTTCTTTGCTTGTAGCTTTGGCAGGTTGTCTTGGGCCACCTCGCCTTGGATTTTTCCTTTGTTTTTCTATTTGGGGGCACCTTTCCCTTGATTTGGATTCGTAGATCCAAAGTGTCACTTCTTTGGTTTAAACCTTTTCTCAATCTTGACAGCATATCGGTATGTCGTGCCGAGCGAGGAGATGTTCAAGAATTGTATTTCTTGTTGGATGTACCTATGCAGGCAGCCACGGTATTTGAGTACCAAATGCTACTCTGAATCCTTGACACCCAACTTTGTGCGAAGGGTATGGAAAATATTGGTAAACTCTGGCACGTCTTGGTCCCTTCCCTGCCGCAGCATGGTCCACTTTATGTATTGATCCTCATAGCTCCCAACATGGTAGTACTACTCCTTGATTACAACCCGGAATGAATTCCAAGTCAATGCAGCTAAAAACAGTGAGCTTTTACTTTCATTCTTCTACTCGCAGTAGGTTTCCCACCAGTCCTTAACGTGGGGGTTGGCTTTGACAAGAGCGAAAGTGATATTTTCCTAGCCGGAAAAATCATGAACAGAAAAATAACCTTCTAGTGGATTTAACCATTTATCTGCGGTGTTTGCATCTATCTGACCCTCAAATATGGGAATGTCAAAGTTAACTTGTACCTTAAAGGGTGTGGCACTTCTAGAGTACCTACTGGAAGTAGATGTGTCACCCCTGGGTAGCTACTGAAGGATCTAGGCAAAGTTGTCCATCATCGCATTCCTTTTTCACTCAAGGGCCTCTTCGAGAAATATTTTGATAGGATCTCCTACCCCCTCATCTTTATTTTCATCCGCCATGGGAGGCCACCAGGATTTGCAAGGCTAGTTTTGCAAAGGTTCGACCAATTGAAGCCCTAACTCCTTATATCCTGACCTCATTGGGGACATGCAAAGAAAGACAGAGAAAGAGAAGACCACTCTAATACCACTGATCCAGATTTAAATAGGAACGCAAAAAATTACATATATAACCATACATACAGAGATGCATTAGAAATAATACTTCATTTAATTATTGTAAAATACTAAAATATGCTCACAAACAGAAATGGAAATAAATTATCTAGGGCGATGGTAGCTTATCTCTGAGAAGAGATGTGGCGGCTACATGTCTCTGAACTGTCTTACAATGAACCTCGAAGGCCTATTTATTGTTGAGAAACAATGGAAAGCCCTAAACATCCAAAAACCTAACCCTAGGAGATGAAGCGCCAAACTATGTGCAACGTTTTGGGTAAATGGTACATCAACTTCCCGAGGTCGTAACTTTGGCATATGATCTCCATTTGATGCGCACAATACCTCGTTAGAAAGATCTATCTGAGGAATACAACTTTGGGAAGCGACACATTGGTCCATTGACCCATGTTGCTCGCAATTTTCCCAAAAAACGTCATTTAGGGCCTCAAAATGGCTCCGGAAGTTCAGGACCCAAAAATTGCTAAAAATAGTAAACTGTGCTACAGTTTAGGAAACTGAAAATATGAAAGAAACAATGGTGGGGGTCCAAGTGGAATTGGTGGGTGGCCACTAATATCCACCTGGATCAGAATTGGAATATACTGCCTCAGTAAACCAAGGACTTAACATACATGCAGGCAATCTCCCCGAATGTTGTGTTCAATGTATCACAGTGTACAAGGTGGCCGACCCTATTACCTAAGGATGGATAACAACCTAATGTAGTCCTTCCATATATACCTGAAAGTACGTGGAGGCCTAATTCGTGTTACCACTGTCTAATGCGAAACCGCACAGTGAGAGCATTCCTTTATACTATACATACTGTAACACCACACTATATGCCTGAAAGTACGTGGACGAGCTACGATATAGTCACATACGTGGAATGAGGTATCACACTCGGAATGTATCGCATACAGGTTAGCGACAACTGCTATGTTTTACGACACTGGAACACGTCTCTAGCCTAGAACCTCTAAATGTTATGCGTTAAGTGATAATGCTCCATTAGGTTAATTGAGATAAATTTGAAGTTGATCTTGTTTAAGAATTTGTCTTTCAGTTTCACCACGTGATGTTTTCTCAAATTCCTAGAATGCAACTAAGATCATAAACATTCTTTTCATTTGATTTGAACAATGAAAATCTTAGCTAGTAGGGATAGAGCAATCAGAATCTCTTAACAAAGAGCATAGAGCACATCTAATGCAACTTTCCCTAACTATTCCTACAAGCACACACAAACTTCTAAATGCATAATGCATGTTTCTCTTTTCAATTCCATTAATGTTTAAATGGACAAAAAGGAATTAAATGCACAAACAATCAATCAATACTTTTCTCAAGAAACGAAGGCTTTACGACAATTTCCTTTTCAAAGAAATGAAGACTTTATGACACTTCCTTTTCAGAAAAGACTAATAGATATAAACTAACTTTGACAATTAATTGATAATGATAAAGAAATCCTTTAAGAAACACTAAGCAATCAATGCCAAAGTAGGTCTAGGAGAGAAAATTCAAATTGATTTCAGAATGACAAGAAACATTGATATTTCAGCTAATAAAATCATAAGCAAATTTGGAAAAAACCAAGTCAAAGGTGGGTTTTTAAGCCTAAGGTAGCACAACCAAAAGTGGGAGATAGTGCACTTCAGTGCATTGTCTCTAAGCCAGGGGTGCTCTGCAGCACACTGTGTCAAGACCAACCCTTCACTGGTGCCAAAGAAGCGTAGGGAGACATCTAAGCACAATTTGTGACCAAAAGCACTTCAAAAGGACTAAAATAAGATCAATGAAGTCAAGCAAAGTCTACTAGGATGTAGTATGATGAGGATAAACTACCAGGAAAGATAGTTTTTCCCCAGTGGAGTCGCCAATTTGTTATATGGAATTTGTATCTATGGATAAACACATCTTCCCTAAGTGGTTAGCTGCACTTAGAACAACATAATTAAAGAGTTTAACCTTTTCCTATGACAGATAGATAAGACAAGAGACCTACTTGTTATCTTTCACTTCCCTTTCTCTCCTTTGAATTGCTCCCATCGCTCCCTCTTGAACTGAATCCGCTCGATCAGTACCTACAATCATGAACAAAAGATAACAACAAATCAAAGAAAACAATTTACCTACTATAAACAAATGGAATCAAAATCATTTGCACACATAATAATCATATATAAAGACAAGAATATGGGAAAAGGTGTAAACTAATTTATCAAAAGTAGAAGGAAGAGTTACAACCAAAGAAGTTCGATCCCATGTCACTCATCCAGCTTGAGTTCCAACCTTCATCACTCCAATGGCACAACAATCCAACATCATAACATTACTTGATTATGATTCAACTCTCAAACCAGCAAAATTTATCTACAATCTTCAAAGTCCAGCCTCCTGATCACTATGATGGGTGCTCAATTTATAGGGAAATGGAGATGGTTTTGTCATAAATTTCGCATTGAATGGCTTTCCAAACTTAGAGTTAGTTTCCATGGAGGAAGGGATGAGAGGATAAGAGGTTAATGGATCCATAGCCTATCTAATTTTGAGCTCATAGGAGGGGATAATGGGTGGGAAACTTCTAGAATGATCTAGAATGAAAGAATATTCTCAAAACCCTATGCAAATTTCGCTCTCTCTTGCCCAGTGCAGGTGTAAGTGGGCCTAAGTGCACTAAAATGCAACCCTGAATGGGCCTACTTGCACTAAAATGCAACCCTGAATGGGCCTACTTGCATTGCAGCGCAGTTACGTCTGACCAAGGCTGCGCTAGTCTCCCAATGAGGCTTTTGAGGAGGGCTTCAAGCCAGGAAACTTTCATGAATGGAAGGATTCAATGTGATGACTTGTCTAGGGCATGTAACAACTGAATTAGGGTTTGATGAGCCCTAATAATGCTGATCTGAATGTTAGGAGTGATGTGCCTAAATAGACCTGTAACAACAGGTAATTTTTTTTTTTTATATAATTGCAATGCCCATTCCATGATATCCTCTCTTTATTGTTTGATTGTATTTTGAATGTTTCTTATGATTTTGTTTTTTCTTTTAACTATGAAATTGAAAATACTTGGTATCATGTAAATTTAAACAACAACCAAAGAATGAAAAAGAAATTAGTATTACATGATATTGATTGGAATCCTTATAACTATTTTTTGTTACACGATTTTCATGACTATCAGAAAATTTTACTTTCTTGTTGTTATTTGAAACATGTTGTTATATACTTGACCAATTTCATGCATTAGAAAATGAACTGTTGTTGTGAATAAAATGACAAGGATTAAACATCACATCATAGATTATTTGTTTTCACAAGTTACCTATAGCTTGAACTTTTTACCATGTAACTTAGTTGGCATGATTGTGCCTAATCTTTCCTTGAAGGTTGAATACTAATTTACTAAGGTGTTACTTTATATGGTGGAATTTTATTTACTTTGTTTATACAGGTCATCTGACCACATTATAGTGGCCAATATCGCCCACCTGAAGGAAACTTGTTTGAGTTTCTTGCTTGTATGGGGAAAATGGATTTGACATTATTGATGTTTAGGTATATGTCATATAAACTCTTTATAGTCTACTTTAGTTTATATTCTATTGTTAATTGTATTTCATGTCTTACACTCTGCATTATATCTTCTTTTGTTTTCAAAAAATGAATTTAGTATTGATGCTAAGAAGCAGGAATTGAAGAAAGAGGTTGAGAGTAATAACATTGGAGCGACAAATGCAAAAAGAGAGAGAGAAGAGAATCGGTCTAGTGATATTATTAGATTCAATATCCCACATAAGACACACACATAGAGATTGATGGTCAAGTCTTTAGAGTTTGTGAATTCACCTGTAATGCCTTGGAAACATAATGATAATGTTTTGAAGTGATAAAACATCATTTCATGTGTAAATTGTAGTTCAAACAATATTAAGTTGGAAACTCATATTGTAATACTTTAACATTTCATATAATATAATTTATGTGGTTGAAATTATTTATAGATGCACTTGATATTGTTTAGTATTGTCATGAACATATGAAACTCTACGTTTTAATATTGAACATGCACATTGAATGACTTTTTTACATTTAGTTGCAAAATCATACTAATTTATTTATGTTGATTAATAATGAACACATAAAATCAATCTAAAACTACTAAATTAGTACTTTATATTCACTAATGATGAACACAAATAAAATGAATATATGATTAAATTAGTCATTTATAATTATTATTAATGAAAGTAAATGAAATGAATATAAACTACTAAATTAGTCATTTACATAATAAATATGAAACTACAAAAAAAAATAACTACTACAAATGATAAATTTGTGATTCCAAAGAACGACTAAATTTTGAATATATATGACTATTAGTAGCTAATTTACAATATCTTATAACACGGCTAAAATTTAGTCATATTTATTTGGTTATTAATTGGTTTCAAACGATGACTAAAATTCGCATATATATGACTATTAGTAGCTAATTTACAATATCTTATAACACAACCAACATTTTGGTCATATTTCTTTGGTCATTAATTGGTTTTTTCGGGTGACCATATAGTAATATATTTTGTTGCATATTTGGTCATTAATTGTGGCAATTAGTGACAAAATTAATGAGTAAATAAATAACCAAATTTATGACTAAATATACTACTAGACGATAAAATTGAGACAACCAATTAATGACTAAGCTAAAAATGACTAAACGTTGGTCACGTTACAAGATACTGTAAATTAGCTACTACTAGTCACCAACTAAAAAATGGTCATTTATATGCAAATTTTAGTCCTTTTTTTAGTAATTAATTGGCCATTTTGTACTAGTGCGTAAGAAAACTCGTATCTTATTGTATCTCAGGGGAGGCTATCTTGTCTACACAATCAAGCTAATTAGAATGATATAACTCCTCAACACATAAGCTTAAACATAAATAAGCATTAGGGGAAATTTGAGGTCTAAAATGGGCATCCTAAGAAAAATGTACAACCAAAATAAACTTTATAAGAACCATTAGGATTCAATATGATGATGTCAACCATGGGCGATGATTCACTATTTTTGGAATAAAAAAGTAAAAACATTAAAAATAATAAACTAATAAAACTACTTTTTCAACTCGTATTTTCAACTTATATCCCTAAGGTTTTGCTCAAATTTCAAGCGAGAGTACACGTTGGATGAATATTTAATTCCTCGTCAAAGGAGTACCCATATTTCTTACTTTCGACGGACCCTGCTACACGAGAAATGAGAAATACATGAAAAAAATGTGATTGCAATCACTTTTTTCATGTATTTCTAATTTTTTGTGTAGCTGGGTCCATCAAAAGTATGCAACATGGGTACTCCTTGAATGAGGAATCAAATTATTCATCCAACAAGTGTTGCCTCTCAAAATTTGAGTAAACCCATAAGGAGATAAGTTGAAAATACGAGTTGAAAAAATAGTTTTTTTCTTTTTTCCTTCAAAAATTGGATGATGTAATCTAATCTTATTTTATTATTTCCACTATTATTTTATAATTTATTTAGGAGGCCCATTTTAGACCTCAAAAATCCCCTAATGAGAATGCTATCCATAAAAATCTAACTAACATGTTCACATCCTAACTCATAAGAAATGATTATTTATGCATTGCAATCACATATGTACGATCAATCTAGATTAGTACAACACAATGCAACAAAAATATGTCGGCTCATACTTGAAAATCTTAACCATAACCATATGCATAGGCCAATCCAAATTAGTATGATACATATAACATCAAGATCTTAATGTAATAACCCCAATCATGAAGTTACTAGCATATAACAACCATAAGTTATATATCACGCTCATCAACAACATATAACCTAATCGTCAAGCTAACTGTCATTTAACAACAACAAGTTAACCTATAATATGCTTCATCAATAAGATATAACATAATCATCAGGTTATCTAATATAAATAATGCTAGAAATGCATAAAACTATAGGTTACTATCATTCTTGGCTATCCAACACATTAGTGCATCATAACGTACCAATATCACCCTGATGACATAAATTGCATACCATGACTTCACAAGGAATGTTTTGACCTACTATTCATGCATAAATCTAACCAAGACCATACATGCATGACAACTGCATATAGACATATAATACATCAGTACTAAACCATATTCACATTATTTTAGCTAGAGTCTAGTCATCATTGCATAACCATATCAACTTCACAAACCATGACCTCATGCATGACAACAATTATTACGCCATTGTACACATTTCCATATGAAACCATCAACATGCATAAGTAATGCCTAATCAACTACACATACGCATGAATGCATGTAGTTGAGCATAAGCGTTCAATTCTTGTAACCAACCTATAGGACGGATACATGTAATCAAACATACAAGAATGCAACCTAACATACAAGGATGTAATCAAGCTTCATATGATCACGTAACCAGCCATACCACACTCTGATACCCATGTAATACACTCTTTGATTCCCATCTTTGGTATCATATATGATCCAAAGAGAGCACAACCCGCTATGATACAAATTTGTGGTATCAGATATGGCCCAAAGAGATCACAACCCACTCTGATACCAATCTGTAACACACCCTCCTCCCAGGTCCACCCAAGAAACCAACCATCCAGGGTAAACATGTGACGAGAGAGGATACTATAAGGGATTTAACTTCCTTGGTGACCTTAAGGAAATGGAGCCGATGGAACATATCAAACAAACCCATTCACATCAACAACAACACCCTCAGGAGACATGTCAACCACTTACACATTCTGTCCCTGAGTCCCACTGATGATTTAAGCCTTTCAACCCATGGTCACTCTCATGGTATAGGCATGACACCGTCCAACAACCCAAATTTTCTCGCATATGCCTATGTGCCAGCGAATGTGGACTTTTCTCAGCATGCCTGTGCCAGTAACCCCAAGATTTGAGCCACTTTTCAAGCCTAGAATCCCGGCCTATGCCCATAACTTTCTACCATCTTCAGAATCCATCAAATACATCATAACAATGATGATAAATAAAAAATCAACCTCAGGACTAGGCATGAGCATCCCCAACCGGGATTGGCATTCTGTCAAGCACTTGGCATCATGAAACCTAGAGGTATAGGATAAAAGACAGAGCATAAATGACTTAAAGAACTTATGAAACATAACCAAAATGATCACCTCCTTCTCCATTGAGCTATTATATCATCAATTACGTCTTGCATCCATCTATTTAACAATTACAAGTAAATACATGAAATAACCATGACATGAACCAATCATTTAACCATGCTTATAACCATCATAAAAACATATAAATATCATAGATATGACAACCATTTAATCGACATATAAAACAATGAAAAATTAAGAGAACTTGGCTTTTATTAATCATAGGCAAATTTGACCAAGTTCGAGACTTCCACGTCCCACCCGACCATAGACATGGCTAAACCAAATCTCTCTTTCTTCCAATCATCCCCATACCATATTCCAAGCATGAATGTGGGATCTCATATAACAACTAAGGGAATCTAGAGGTTAAACCACCTCCACCCTCACTGAACAATGATCACACCAAAACTGGTGTTCTGATCACAACCGAAACGAACTTGGAATGCCTTTTGGAATCCATCACTATCCTTGAGGAAATTTTGCATCTCCTTGTTTCTTAGGATTAACCCCAATCCAATCTTGTATCACTAGGCCCTAAACCAATACCATTCTCTTAGGCTTTACCACAATCCAAACCCAAATCACTAGGCCCTAAAATGAGACTTCTCCCTTAGGATTTATCGTGTATCCTGCCAAAACAGGTCAAGGGATTCCTAGACCTTTGGGAATGATACCTGAGGCCGCCTTCGCCTGACACCATGGCATCTAGAAAAAGGAAACACTAGGCTGAAAACCATTCTCATAACCTAACAAAACCATGGCACCGACAACAAGAGAACCATACACCAGAATTCAAAACCATGCATGTCCAAACTAGCTAGGAAATCACACATGCAAAAGGTTACCTACAAGTATTCTTACTGAACTTGCTTGATATAGCTTTCATTTCCTTGATCCTCACTTTCCTTCCTTTCCCCTTGCTTCCTTTTCTTTCCTTGCTCCAAACCTAGAGTGTTCCAAGAAAACTCTAAGTGACCAAGAGTGAGAGAGAGAGAGAATAATGAGAGAGATCCAAACTTGAACTGACCAATGTTGAAAATAATACTGAGAGGGGGGGGGGTGAATCAGTATTATCTAGTCCTTTTACCAAATCTTCCTTATTTTCACTTTGAATTATTTTTGCATATCAGTACTATAAAATAATGAGCATGAACAAGAAAAGACAGACAGTCAACATCAAAAGAACACTAGATATAAGGTGGAAACCCAATGTGGGTGAAAACCACCTGCTGCAATATGTTCTCTATCTTCTTTCAAATTAGAAACTCATTTTACAATGGTCTTGTACGGTGCAGTCCTTTACCAGTACGCAGGCTGCAACCTGCAGAGAGCTACAACTCTCTCTCGTTTTCCAGTCTCTTCTGGAAGGGAGCTACAACCCCCTACTTCTTTTGAAGGACCACTTTTCATAAATTTTCAAACTGGATCCATATACATCAAGCGATCATCAAGTACATGTAAATTACACAGTCAGCTGCAGTAATCAGATCAACAATAACAGAACTAAACCCAGAACACCTTTTCAAAAAAAATTCAATCAACAGAAGATCTTAAGACAGATACGCAGTTTTCCTTTCACTGGACTGTGTCTCCACGCACTTCACCTTCTGCGCCCCTGCGTATACCCGCAGAGTTCCTTCTGCTACACTGCGTGACCACGCACTGCTTCTTCTATTGCGCTGCGTACAGTACGCACCCAAATGCACTATCGTGCCGCGTACTGCTATAGTAGGCACGCACCCAAAAGGACTATCGCGCCGCGTACTGCCACAGTAGGCACGCACCTGAACCACTGCTGCTTTGCGTACCTACGCAGTTCTCCTGTTTCTGCTCTGCATACCCACGCAGTCACCCTTCTTCTGCTCTGCGTACCTACGCAGCTCGCCTTGTTCTGCTCTGCGTACCCACGCAGAGGCACCGTTAAACACCTGCGTACCCCAGATTAGGGCTGAATTTGCAGATCACCAGTGTGCTACAGTTAGACGGATGCCCAGATCTGATCAAGCGCTCGAGAGATCACCCTTCACAGATTCGCTTTCCACTTCACTTTCATATAGATCAAGCTTTTTGAAACAATAACCCAAAAATTTCAGATCTTAAGATATTCAACCCAAAAGCCTACCCAAGCCAAATGATCTCCTTTGCTTTATATAGGCAAGCTCTTCCTCAAATCATGGATCATGGGGCTCAATAATAATAATAATAATATAAAACAATACCACGGGCCAAAACCATAATAACACAATACTGTCGGCTAAATACCAAGGGTTAAACATAAGAAACCCCACGTGAGCGTGCTTTACTGCCTTGAAGTGTGTGCACTGGGGGTACGCACCTCATGAATGGGTAACCTGCGTGTCTGAACGCGGTCCCTGCACAGCGTACCTGCGGGTACACATCTTCTGAATTGTTCTCCTGCGTACTTCTTATTTTTCATCATATTGAGAGCCTTGCCATGGGTGTTTCCATCAAGTACAACATATAGCCATACCAAAAACATAATGCCAACAATCTCCCCCTTTGGACTTGATGGCAACCTCAAAAACTTCAGCGACATTCTCCCCCTTTGACATCAAGGGCAAAGGGTTATGCTCCCCCTACGAACATGCTCCCCCTGAATATGAACCAGATCTGCAAAGAAGAACCATAATCCACCAGACACCATGAATGACCAACAAAGAGATAGAGACATATTGCAGCTATATTCAGACCAGCTCCCATGATCTCCTTTTGTACATCCTCCATAATGCCAACAATGCATTATATACTCCCCCTAAACCTGTGCCACAACCCAGCACATGTACGCATATACCCCAGATGAACCATGCGTACAACCAACAAACAGAAGAGTCTCAACAATAAGATGATGCATCAACAACCCCCAGCTTTTGCCTGAGGTATTCAAAAGTCTCCCTGGGCAATGGTTTGGTGAGAATATCAGCAACTTGTTCCTTAGAAGGAACATACTCCAACTTGACCTTTTGTGCAAGCAATTGTTCCCGGAGAAAATGATACTTGATTGGTATGTGCTTGGTTTTTGAATGCATGACAGGATTCTTTGAGAACTGCTGATTGCACTTGTGTTATACTAAGATAGAGATAGTGGTGTATCAAGTCGATTTGAAAATCCTACAAGGTTTATAATCTCCAAAAAGAGTTTTGAGCTGCAGCAAGATGTAGGCAGCAATATTCCGCTTCAGCTGTTGATAGGCATCAAACTCTGTTTCTTGCTGAACCAGTAACTCATCTGGAACCTAATAAAGAACGCCCACCATTGTGCTTTCCTGTCATCCCATGATCCGACCCGCAATTGCATATTTTGTTTTTTATATACAGCATGAAGTGTGAGATCTGTTTCCTCTAGGATACAATAAGCCAATAATTTTGTGTTCCCTTGAAGAATATTTGAAAATTCTCTTCAACTGCCCTGGAAGATGCGTCTCCTCGGATGTTGCCTAACAATCTTCCAACCTATCACTGCATGCATGATGTCCGGTCGATGTACCCTGTTAAATAAAGTAAATGCAACATGATCTATATGGTTGGTTGATGTACTGCTGCAGATTCATCATTTGCACTGAGGCTACATCCTGTGACCATGGGTGTACATACTGGTTTTGCATCTTCCATGCCATATTTCTTCAAGATCTGTTGAGATACTTGGTTTGAGATAAAAAGATTCCTCCTTCCTTTTGTTGGATTTGCAAACCAAGGAAATATGTCAGTTCTCCCAGCAAGGACATTTCGAATTCTTTCTGCATGACCAAAGAAAAGCTTTGACTCATGTCTTCTTCATTGCTGCCAAAAATAATGTCATCTACATACACAACAAGTATTAGCAATTTGTCATTTTCAATTTTTATATAAATATTGCTATCTGCTGATCCTTTTGAAAAACCTTGTTGATGAAGA